>JAXIVJ010015095.1:27500-32612 GCA_036785665.1 Chirona hameri
AGATAGCAGATTTGTAGAGCAGATCTAAAAATGGGATGTGGTGAAAAATTACCTCCCTACGTTAAGTAATTTCGACACGGGAGTAGTGGGCCCGGTTTCATGTCCGCTGTTCCGGGCCACGATCGGGACATGAACGCTCGCCGCCGGAGGCAGGTACAGTTGCCGGCAAATATATCGCTACCCCCTAGCTTCAAGGTAAGGAGGGATGGGCTGCCGGTTAATGCGCGGTTCCCATATGGACCGTTAGATGTCGTAACGTGAGCAAACGCGCGGAAACGGGAGAGAGCGGCGGATAACCGAAGCGCAGTCAGCTGACACTTTACGACTTCTGGCGGTGGATATGGGAACCGGCGATTTGACGCGTTTTCGGGGTGGCGCTTTCGTGCGGTTTGGTGACGTTCTTACACCATTTTGTTCGCGTGGGCAGAACGTGGAGAGGTGCGCAGAAGTTAGACAATGTTTAACTTTCTTGTCGGTTATTGTCGGTTCCATCTGTCCTGCTGTTGGAAGTGAAGTTTCCTGTTTGTATTTTCTTCTACATAATCGGGGTGGGTACATTTGGTTATTTTAGTTTGATTTGAATGTTGAAGGTTAATTCAAATTTGAATATGGTTGAAGCCAAACATTTGCTTCTGATGAATCAGAATGCTGATGCTATTCCAATGGCTCAGGCTCAATTTGATTATTTTAATATAATTTACCTATAGGTTAATGATATTGATATTGCAAGGCAACTTCATTAAAACAGGTCACACTTTTCATTTCATGCTACATTTCCATCAACAATTTGCAATTTTCAAACTGTTACCCCCCCCCCCAATAAATGTGCATTTCAATACCTTACGCAGTTCTCCACCCATTTGTTTTCAGTTCTCCACCCATTTGTTTTCAGATGATGAAGAGCAGGATGAACTCCAAATCGAAATGGTACACAAATATGAATGGCGCAAGGCGCGCACCGGCGCGAGTGCGAGATTCAGGAGGACTTATTCATGCGAGCTTATTACTGCCAAGATACTCAGTTAGTGAGTCCTTCCGTTCACTGATAATCTAGTTCATTGATCATTGTTGTGCTGTGCCCTGTGTGTACGCTCAATAAACACTGTTTTTCGTAAAATCAACGCATTTATTGTGTTAGCGAGTAAACTCCTGCCCTCCTGTGTCTTCAACACGATAACACGATTTCACGCATACATGCCGTAATGTAACGTTCGACGCTACTCAACGTCATCTACTCAGGTACGAACAATTAGCAAAACCAGTCCTAGCCATCAGCAGCAAGTCCCAGCTTCAGCACGTGATGGGCCTGCTCGCGGCGGTGGAGCCAGGCTGGCTGCACCGACGGCCGGTGGCGGCACCGCAGGCGCCGAGCGCTATCGAACCAGCAGCCGACCTCCGCCGAACCAGCAGCCAACCAGCAGCCGAACCAACAGCCGACCTCAGCGCTGCCGCTGTACTCGACCGCGCGCCGCCGCCGGCGGCACAGTCACGACAGTCACACCGGCGAAGCGCCCATCCCGCTTTGAGAAGACCACGGACGGCAGCAGCTTCAGCGCCAGCTAGGCCACTCCGACTTTTGTCATCTCTCTGAAATGCCCAGCTCACCGCAACGGACCACGCGATCCTGCCAGGGTACTGCCCCCTCCGGTGACGAGAACTAATCCGTGAATCGATCCCTCAGCGCCATAGCGTACAGAGCAGCGTTGTTGGAGCCGAGCCGCAGGGGGCACCCGAGCGCGCCAGCTGCCTCCGACTGCAACCGTCACGCGCCTCTTCGCAACTGGCCGTCGTGTTCGACTTCCACGTCGTCCGGGCCGATGTAGGGCAGCGAGTCTGTGGACATTGATGTGCCTGCCATCTATCGCACCTGAAACCAGATACAGCACACTGCTATTAGATATAGTATGAAATATGTTACTACTCCTGCGATATAAACATCAGACTGGTCACTGGTATCACTGGACTGGTACCATCAGACTGGATTGGTACTTGGAAAGTAAAAAATCCTGATTTGTAATAGATATTAAATCCTTGAGGAAAATGTAATTTTATTTTCGCTACAATGTTGGTTAGATCAGGTGAAAAGAGCAAATTCCAAGAACAAAAAATGAAGAGATGATTCATGATTTTTTTTACCCCAAAAGTCCAGAAAATGACCCAAATTCCAAGGTTGGCTCAGCATACAGCTCACTGTACAGCTCAGCGTACAGCTCACCGCAAAGCTCAGCACACAGATCAGTGCACAGCGCACAGCTCAGCGTACGGCGTACAGCTCAGCGTACGGCGTACAGCTCAGCGCACAGCGCACAGCTCAGCGTACGCTATACAGCTCAGCGCACAGCTCAGCGTACGCTGTACAGCTCAGCATACAGCTCAGCGCACAGCTCAGCATCTCAGCGTACACCGCACAGCTCAGCGTACGCTGTACAGCTCAGCGCACAGCTCAGCATACTGTTCAGCGTACGCCGTACAGCTCAGCGCACAGCTCAGCGCACAGCTCAGCGCACAGCTCAGCGCACAGCTCAGCGCACAGCTCAGCGCACAGCTCAGCGAACAGCTCAGCGTACTGCTCAGCGTACGCCGTACAGCTCACTGTACCGCTCAGCGTACTGCTCAGCCACGAGACAGGTACAGCTATCAATGTAAAATTACAATACCTATTCCAAGACTTTATAAACAGGGTAAAAATCAAACTTTGTTACGACATAGCACTGGGTAGGAAACATTTGTGTTTACATACCCAAGCGGTGTGGAAGTGCCACCTCTCCCCAAACTCTTTGGCAATGGCCAGCCAGCCTTCCTGCGTTGGCGGCTTCATCTCATTCGTTGCCAGCTCATCCCACAACACAGACCTTGATGATATTGCTTGTTGTGGCTCGTCCAACCCGGAAGGACCTTGCTATATCCCGCTGGCTCTGGCCACTTGCCAGGTACCTGCATAGAAAGAGAACAACAAATATCAGTCACACTTGATAGTAATCCACATCTAGTTTTGTGTTTAAATTGTACCTTATACCAGGATCACTGATTATAGCTTCAGACCACCCATGAATGGAAACAACAAACGGAGGACAAAATTGACAAAATGTGTTACATAGTTGATGGAGTCCCTTAGCCTGTACATCAATCCATTAATGATAGGTTGGTTACTCACCTCACAGTCAATGCCAGCCTCTCTGCAGGTGTGATAGGCTGCCTGAATGTGGTGGTCTGCCGTTGCAGCCGATGTCCAACCAGCAACAAGATCCATCTCGACCATCTTCATCGCCCTCACGAGTCACCACACTCCAAAAGCAAAAGGAGACACAAAGCTTCCTTTTTGCTTATTTTGGGCCACCGAAGATGACGAAAAAAGGAAATATGCCCTGATAGCCTATCCTTATCGTCATACTCTTCCAGTTCCAACCGCGCCGCATTTGTCGAAAGCGGAGTTTTCGGACGATCCCCTGACGATATCGCCCCATGTTGCCAGATCGAGATTGAATGTTGACGGTGTTGCCAATCTAGCGATGTTCAATCCTTGCGCAAAAGTCCCCAGACCGCCGCTTTCTCCCGTTTTCCAACGTTCCCATCTCTGTTGGTCCATATGGGAACCGCACATAAGGCCGGTATACTGTGCCGCCTAGCTCATTCTGGCTATGTAGGCTTTGCGCGCATCACACCTCGCACCTCAATCTGTATAAAAGCCAAAATTGCTCCGTTTTTGATCACGCCGGATCGAATGGTGAAGAAATGACCCAGGTCGGTCCCATAGTTTCGGAGCATGGGCTCGTCTTTGAACCCAATTTAATGTCCAGAAAAATATATGCGGCAGTGGACTCAAAATGCCTGAATGAAAGATTGGCGAGATGTCACAGCTCCAATATGTAAACTGTTAGGATAAAACGCCAAGTTATTGATGCCATCGAGGAAATGTATTTAACATTCGCCCAATCATAATTAACCACAATCAGATGGGAGTTGTCGCTCCGGTCCCCGAAACTCCTCTTCGTCGACCAGTGCCGTTTAGACCACGGGGTAGACGGGGATGCTGGCGATGGCGCACTGGTCGGTGTCGTCGCGGGTCATCTTGATGTAGCCGTCCTCGCCCCACTCGGGGCCCCACGAGTTCTTGACGAGCCAGTAGTCCTGCCCGTCTTCGGTGCCGTAGCCGACCACCAGCACGGCGTGGTCGTGCCAGGTGGAGCTGCAGGAGGGCTCAGAGTACACGCCGCTGCTGTACAGGTTGAACGAATAATGCGAGGCGTCGATCGAGACGGCGACGGGGCCGACGCTGGCCACAGCGTCCTGCAGGATCGTCGCCGAGCCGTGCGACGGCACGTCCACGTAGCTGGAGAGGCGAGGCGACGTAGCGGTCCGGGTCGGCGTGGCACGAGCTGCTGTCGCGCGCCCGTGTACGGGTTAGCTCGTCTCGGACATGATGCCGTCCTCGGCCTCCAGGTATTTGTACGCATGGTACGCCATGCCGCCGTCGCAGCCGTGGTTGGAGAACTCGCCCGAGCAATCGACCAGCTGCTGCTCGCTGAGCGCCTCGAGCTCGTTACCGGCCAGCGCCCAGGCCGACTCGAGCGCGCCCGTGCTGGCGAAGGACCAGCACGAGCCGCACGCGCCCTGGTCCCTTGACGTACGTGACGACGCCCTTCTGACGCCAGTCGACGGAGGCCGGCGCCTCCCGACCAGACGGCTGGTGGACGCCGTGCGGACGGCTGCTCTGACCCACGCTGCCCTTGTAGAGCGAGTTCACTTCGGCCTCAGTCATATCGGCGAACCGGTTCAGCGCCACGGTGAAGGTCTGCTTTCCGGCGGCGTACTCGGTGTTGTGGCGCAACACGAACGCCTTGTTATCGGCGTACACCTGCATACGGTACAGCTCCTCGATGGAGTTGCGGTAGGACTTGCCGTGAACGGCCTTGAAGTCGTTCCACTCGACGCGGTCCACGAAGGCGGTAGCGGCGCCGAGCATGGCGGTGAGAAGAAGGAGCCTCATGGTGGCGGCAGCGGCAGCGGCGGCGGTGGGGTTCGGTGTCATTACAGATCTGTCTCAGGAGGGACGGACGCCGTCTTATACACGGCCACTATCAGTAGCCGCTGCCGCTCTGCCGCGCATGCGCC
>JAXIVJ010015096.1:0-22500 GCA_036785665.1 Chirona hameri
CTTTGAGAACTGACCTTGACCTTGACTTCAAATCGGACTTTCCTCCCCAACACCCCTTCCAGCATTCAGTCAAGCAGCCAGTCAATGACGGGTCAATTAAACACGCTTATGATGTAAAATGTGAACTGTTAAGCCGTTTCTGCTCTGAAGCCTACATGTGATAGTAGGACAGCCCGAACAGTGATATCAACCTTCTTTCACAAAATGTGAATCAGTAAGTGAAAATAAAACCAAGACAAGTAAGACACAAAAAAAATATCCTTCATTTATCACAGTTTGCAATGAAAAATATAAAGAAATTAGAAGCCCTCAACAACCAGTAATGTTTAAATTGCATGTTATTGAATTGCGTAAAATAAAAACTGATACCTCTTGCGATATTTTAATTCAATCAAAAAGGTGCATGCAATCTGTCACCAGCGCAAAACAAACTCATTACTTGTATCACAAACTCATTACCGACTCATTACTTGTATGATGATTTGGCTATTGCGCAGCGCTTGCTGTGCCTAGTGTTGCCCCTCTTGCCGTACCTCTTGCTGCTTTAATCAGCAAGACATTTCCGGAGTGGTCAAAGTCACTCCCTCAGCATCTAACCACATGAGCTGACATGTGAAACCTCGCTTGTAGACGCGAAAGGTACAAGTCACTTTTATATGTGCATCTGAAGTGCCAGAACATTAGCAATGTACACGACTTTCCGTCACCACATCGTGATTGATGAACACGGAATTAAGCGTCTCTCCTCCTACTGTTCTGATTCATTACAGCGAAATCATGACCTCAAGCTCACGAGCACCTGCTGGCGAGGTGGCGGAGACACAACTTCACGAACTGATATCTGGCAAACTGAAAACCATGTTTCTTCCTCATTGAACCCCGACAAAAATAATCCTTACCTCGTATTGATCACCAAATAAGTCGCCTGCGCTCTCACGGTCCTTTTGCGGCCTCCGCTCCTCCCATCTGGATGAAGACAACCTGAGCGGCGCTCTGAGCCGGCATGATGTCGTCGGCGCCAGAGATTCGCCGCCCGCTGGCCGGATCAGCCGGCGGTGGCGGCGGCGGCTCCTCGGCCGCAGGCCCCGCTCTCGGGGCAGTTCAGTGCTGAGAGTGCACCTGGCCGGCACTGCACGCCCCGCGCAGAGCAGCCCCGCACGGACGCTCACACCCTGCCGAGAGCGGGGCAGCGTCGGAGCGCTCGCACCACATGATCTGTGTCGCATCGGAGTCGGGGGCGCAGAGACGTTCGTGTTGATTCTGTAGCGATACTTCAGGGGTGACGGACTAGCTCGCGCGATTGTGTTACCTGTGGTGAAACCGCGTTGTTATCACAAAACTTCAGGAGGCGGTCACTTGCAATTTGTCGCACTGTGCCAACGCTAAGCGGCAGTCAAGTTGTGTTAACCCGAATGGCCCAGCATCGACAAACTGCTCCCCGAGGGTGTCTGGTCTAAGTTTGACTTCGTCATCAACTGACATCGGAGTGGCAGTGACAGTTCTTCACACCAGACTGGCAACCCGCACATCATCTTAGAGAAGAATACTTCATCTGAGAGCAGAAGTTTTCATCTTCACCTCCCGCCTGCGCCTGCCTTTGCCGCCCGCCTGCGCCGCCTGCGCCTGCGCCCGTGGCCGGGGCGATGACAGCGGGGCCAGCATGAGGGCTCGGCTGGTGCTTGAGCAGCTGATGCGCCTGTTCATCATCGTCGCCTGCCTGACGCTGATGGTGCCTGCTGATGCCATCTGGTGGTGAGTGGACCTCGCACAGGCTCGACACGCGCCGCCATTAAACCCGACAGACAATTTATTATTCACATTGATCACTGGTCCTGTGTGTCGCGTCGGGACGATCTAGTGTCATTTACTGTGAGCGTGATACTCGAGGTAGACGTAAGCTTAACGGAAAAGTAATCGCCGCATGCATGTGACATAATGTTTCAGTTAAACGCGAATATAAAAGTTAATGAGTTGATAATTTGTATTTGTATTTATTAAATAGATCACCAGCAGAGTCGTCCCCACACACAGGTGAAGTGTTATTAAAAAAGGATGCATGTAAAACCGATAACACGGTCACTCTATAAAGTACATCAAAACATTAGTAAGATAAAAAAAAAAATGAACTGATAAAATGATGAAAGATAAAAACAGCGACTGTGAAAGACGAGTATGTTAGGGAGAGGTGAAGTGATGACTTGGTTTCTAAAAGTGTTAAAATCATCTACAAGAAAATCTACCTCTGGGACACTGTTTAAAAGACAGTCGACTAGCATAGGTACCCTGCAGTTGACTTGTTGTTGACCGCCCTTCACGGTGTTCATCTCGTAGAACAGCACGCAAATGAAATGTCAAGAACTTCACAAATTAATGAGCCATATTCATATTACTTCCGCTTGTATCTATACGTTATCGAGCGGGACAGGAACATACTTCATTCCAGGCTAAAAAGTGTAACACTACATCATTAAAAACACGTTTCAACTTGGAAGAAAGTATGTGCTATTGAAACATGTGGCTTGGGGTGCGATCGGTAACACGACGAATTCGCCATAATCACGATGAATTCTTCGGTGATTCGTCGGACGCCGAATATTCGCTCAGCTTGTGTTCGGCAACACACCCAATCTGTAAACGAGCGAATTCGCCCGACGAATTCGCTCTGTCGGAGCGCAAATTTCCAAACCAGTCGTCGGGAGGGCTAATTTCTTTGGAAGTCCGATAGAATGACCAATGCTCATCACACATTAGGAGAAGAGAATATGACAAACCTGTCTCTACTACTGAACAATGAACATCATTTCTGACAAAGTTCAAAGTACCGTGATTTCTGATAACAAGTAAAATAACCACACAAACCATGACACGGCGCAGCAGTGACAAAACCGGCGGATAATTGTTGCTGTTCCAGAACGCACGAGACAGCGAATTCGTCGGAGAACGAATTCGTTGTATTCGTCGGAGAGCGAATTCGTCGTGTTGCCATCGCACCCTTGATGTGGAGAAAAGAACGAACAACATTTAGCATAGATATCATATCAAACCCAGGTGAAAGTGTTGTGGCTACGCCTCGGTTAAAATGTGCTCTAAGAAAGAAGTACTGAGGAATGCATGGATGAATGGATGAATGAATGAATGAATGAATGAATGAATGAATGAACTATTTGTAAATAATAAGCGTTTTATAAGATGCATGTATGCGGACATAAACTATGGTATATTATATAAATATTGTTCGGTTCGTTGCGAGCAATGAATAGGTCCTTCCCAAAAATAATCAGATTCTTCCTTTGTTCATTCATATCCGGAATTCCGTTTGTCATTTCTTGGGTAACTATTGCGGCGGTTGGTTGGGTTAGTTGCCATGACAACCATGGCAGTGGAGCCAAGGACAAATGTTTAGTCGGTGACGAAGCAACAATTCTGAGGTTCAGATCACGTCACGATAAGTTAAATTTATCCACGCCACTACGAACTTTATCCACAAGCTTACCTATTTCCATTGCAAGCCTTAGCTTGAAAAGATTACCAAGCTGTCAAAGAGCATGGTGAAAATAGGGCGTTTAAGCTATGGTCGCTGAAATATAAAGTTTACAACACAAACAGAGATTCCAACATTCTAAACATATGCGATATTTTCAGGAACACATATCAAATAATTAAAAGGATATTAGGCTCGAGTGAGATATTGTTTGTGCCTTAAGCGAAGATTGATGTTCATCGTATATGAAGATCATTCGCATTCATTCATGTCGTCATTTACCACAAAGCCACATCAGCTGATGACGATTAAAGGACGTCTACCAGCAATTAATCTATCAGGTATGCATGCTCCACCACTTGCTGCTTACACGCACCGTCGGGTCATATTTTTCGACCCAAAGACGCACCGACGCACCACGCACCGACGCACCGACGCACCGACGACCAAAGACGCACGCGGACTACACGTATCCTCATTGTTTTTCTCGACTCGCCGCTTACTCACGTTGCTCTTTCGGCCCTCCCCTAACTTTCGCTGTTGTTTCAAGTTGTCGGTAGCGATTTATTTCTAAAACTAGGTTGAGTTAGGTGATCAGTCCCTAGTTAACATCCGTCTACCTGTGAGTATCACCTGGAGAGGAGTAAAGCTCGTTCAGGGCCAGATATCCCCTTTCGCCGCCGCTGCCTTCGACCGATACAGAACTGCGTAAGTTCCGAATTCCGATAGTGCTGTTCGATACAGAACTGCGTAAGTTCCGAATTCCGATGGTGCTGTTTCATGTATCAGTTGCTCGTACATGCAGATATCGCCAATGTGCCAATTATGCACGGAAACTCGTGCAAGTCGTGCATTGCAAATACTCAGTCCCTATAGTCCTTTCCTTTCGCAGTGTTTGTTTGTTTACACTGAAGCAAATTTGGGGGCAATTAGCTTCAATCTATCGGTATCGGTTTGAGTTTACATGAAGTAACTGGATGAAAACAATGGAAATACTAACTGGCTTCAGCCTCACTGTCATCAGCTGGCGTGAGACTTAACATACTTGACATGGTCACTGCTGTTTGAAGAACACGCAACTATTAATTCATCAGTTTGCCTGCAATACAATAATCCTACATCATCTATGGATGAAGTGGGCGGAGTATGTGTGGCTCCGTTAACTTGCCGATTACGACCGTATTACCCGGTGGTGAAAGCATAACGTTCCGTTACATCGAAAATTCACTTGTTTATGGCTGTTTTGTATTGGCATTACTTAGAAGCGCCATGCATTCCTAACCATAACATCAATGATTGAACAAAAAGGCGTTGTTGCTGAAATATGGTGCTCAACCACAAGCAAGGCACAGACAGGTGCAACTGCCGAGTAAATATGTGTCTGTCATTGTACCTAACACGCCAGGCATGTCTACTACTACAGCGTATCTGAAGCTCTCGATACCTATTGAACCTGCTGCCTTTCCAGAGATGAAACATCCGCCACTACGTATGACCCCCTTTGCTGCGTGGTAGACCACTTTGTCTGAGCACGATACATAGTATTCTCGGAAATCCTTGGCCGAATCCTTGGCATGATCGGTGATCCAATTTGGCGTATCAATCTCGGTAACGTGTCACGTGAGCCCGCAATGATAGGTAATTTACCAGGCAGGGATCGGCCGTGCAGGCCGTGCATTCACTACAGCCGTGAAGGACCACTGCAGTGCATTGGCGTATCTGCACTGATGCACCTTGCACCAACACTTGCACCGACCCTGTGATTCGGACAATACCAGATATTCCTATGTTTGTGTAAATACAAGATTAACGTTCTGCTTTTTGAACAGCTTGAAAATAAATATATAATGCAAATGCGCGTGATAATACTAAAAAAACAACTAACTCTGCACCGCGTTGTCACCGTCTTTCTCCTCTTACAACCATGTCATATTGTAATGCCAGGATATACCACTCAGACTCGAATATGAGTCACACTGATGGGCCACTTGATAGATCAGAGTTAAGAATTAACAATGAATGTGATATGTATTCATTTCAGGGAGCTAGTTTAAACCTAATTGGTTTTGTGTTAGGGTGCGGGGTGGACAATTCTACCTAAAAAAGACCTTAAAGAGTGGAAAACTGAACCAAAAAAGACCACATTGCGCACAATTTTGAGCAGAATAACCGCATTGAAGAGAAAAAACAAAAAATTGCGGCTGAGTAAGTTATACTCAACTGTTCCCTCTTCTTTCTTGAACCTAATAGCCTGTGGAAGGTAACTGAAGGGCAAGTTAGCATTAGTATTTAGTGGTTGGCTTTGTTTGGTGGAACTTTCACTTAGGAGTGGAATATTTTCGTGAAAGTAAGGGAAAGAGAGTGTAAAATTATTCTGGATTGGGTGCCATTCTCCACCCAAATTCCTCAATTCTAGGATGCTGATTCATTCATTGTATTCGTTCCAGCAGATGGCAAAAGTTAACTCTGCTACCTGCATAGTTCAGGATAAATATCACGTAGCGTGCAAAGGGTTAGCTGAACACCTGAACATTGAGCAGCTCCATGCAAAAATCTTGCCTGTTTTACCTATACCTTATCAAAAAGAACCTGTTATGGCCATTCACGCATGGCCTGCTATTGCAGGTTGTACAAAATTCATGATCATTTATTCAACATTTTGTAATGTTTCGAAAACATGAAGTCCGCCGGTTTGTCGAATGCTTTGCCCCAATACCACAGAGTATAAAGTAAGTAAATTTACAGGCTCTACCCATTTATATTTCATCAAAAGCTTCATCAGATGATGCAAGTATATGATGCAAGTATCAGATGATGCAGATGATGCAATCTTGAAATAGGGAAGTGCATACAAGTTTCGCCATATTCTTCGTACATTCCTTATACGGGCATTCTGAATATTCCCTAAACTTCAGATATTCCTCTGCAATGCCTTTTACCGACACTTCACACACATGGTGAATTCATTATCTTGAAAAATATTGACTCTAGTGTGCATTGCTATTAAGAGCAGTCGCCTCTCAATCCAAAACCCTCCCCTACATTGCTGGGTACAAATCTGGGAACTTCATCTAATACACAATCACAAAGGAGGGCTTTCACCAGATTTTGTTTTACAAGTATAACTTAAAAATGGTTAAAAAACCGCAACACCCTCGCTGTGAAGCAATGAAACATAGAAACATGCCGGCTTAACGCGCAAGGAAATAACTTATTTTCCCACCAAGAAATAGACATTCATTCGTTTTTCTATCAGCTGACGACTGGCCAGAAAGTAGAAATACCTACCAGAAACTAGACATAGATGCAAAATTAGTATTTCTTTGCCTGCGGATGATACACAACCAAATCATACTTTAATCGGAAAAGATTACAAGTGCCTTCCATCAACTACAAAATACTACATCAAATATGTAAAATACGTATTGCTTCTTATAATTTAATATACTGTTTATTTTATAATTTAATATTTACTAATACCTCATTGCTTCTTATAATTTTCACGAAGAAGAAAGGAGAAGACGATTTTGACCTGTTCAGTTCAGTTTCAGTTCAGACACCTAACAAACAAAGTTAGTTATGATACAATTGAGCATATTGATGACGGCAATCGTGTGAATCGTGTCATTTCTCCTGAAGCGAAGGGCCACTTGTCGGCTGAGCTTGGTATGAGATTTAGCACAGCCGGTTTGTGCACATCCAACATCCTGATAGGTCTCACCATCAGTCAATAAGTTCCCGAGTTTGATCCGGAGCCCGTGCATTAGTGCAACATTCCCTAACCGCAAATCGCCACTGAGTGAGATATCGGGCGCCACGGCTAGTTAGCGATGCTTTTTGTAAATAACTCCGCTGTCTTTTGAGTCTGAACAGACACAAGTATCAGTGTTCTGTCAAATCGGTAGCATCGGCATTGCTCTCCGGATCAGGAATACAAATTACCCGGCGGTACGGGAAGTGGAACGGATGTTTGCGGTCAAGCTGTTTGTGAAGCTGCGCGGAAGGATGGTGGTGTCGAAAACAACCAATCGCCATCCCCGAACGTGCGATTGAACGCGATATGGCGTCGTTTTCCAGCTGTCGCCGTCTTCCCACGTGTTTCCAAGACAGGCCTCTCGTCATGTGTGCAGGTTTTATAGATCTCTGCTAAGCCGATCAGTGGATCTAGTGCCAGTCACCTCCATCTGTCGAGGTTCGTCACTCAATCGCCATTAATATCATAAATCCTTTCATTATCGGCCACATTCACCACCGAAACACACAGGAAAACCCCCAGCTAAAGCCCCCAGCTGTCCATCGTTAACAATGAAATGACTCGATGTCAGTATATTATAGATGAAGTACATTACTTCATTGACAGGGAACACTTCATTCAACTCATGTGCAAGGGAATCAAATGCTATTAAAGGTGCAATAAATGAAACCGACCATGTCCTACAAAATGGAATTATTGTTTAACCTCATATAAGTGTTTTATGGTGACATGAAACCGAGCTAACGATAGGACCACACGAACACACACACACACACACACACACACACACACACACACACACACACACACACACACACACACACACACACACACACACACACACACACACACACACACACACACACACACACACACACACACACACACACACACACACACACACACACACACACACACACACACACACACACACACACACACACACACACACACACACACACACACGCACGCACGCACACGCCACACGCCACACGCCACACGCCACACGCCACACGCCACACGCCACACGCCACACGCCACACGCCACACGCCACACGCCACACGCCACACGCCACACACCACACACCACACACCACACACCACACACCACACACCACCCACCACCCACCACCCACCACCCACCACACACCACACACCACACACCACACACCACCCACCACCCACCACCCACCACCCACCACACACCACACACCACACACCACACACCACACACCACACACCACACACCACACACCACACACCACACACCACACACCACACACCACACACCACACACCACACACCACACACCACACACCACACACCACACACCACACACCACACACCACACACCACACACCACACACCACACACCACACACCACACACCACACACCACACACCACACACCACACACCACACACCACACACCACACACCACACACCACACCACACACCACACACCACACACCACACACCACACACCACACACCACACACCACACACCACACACCACACACCACACACCACACACCACACACCACACACCACACACCACACACCACACACCACACACCACACACCACACACCACACACCACACACCACACACCACACACCACACACCACACACCACACACCACACACCACACACCACACACCACACACCACACACCACACACCACACACCACGCACCACACACCACACACCACACACCACACACCACACACCACACACCACACACCACACACCACACACCACACACCACACACCACACACCACACACCACACACCACACACCACACACCACACACCACACACCACACACCACACACCACACACCACACACCACACACCACACACCACACACCACACACCACACACCACCACACACCACACACCACACACCACACACCACACACCACACACCACACACCACACACCACACACCACACACCACACACCACACACCACACACCACACACCACACACCACACACCACACACCACACACCACACACCACACACCACACACCACACACCACACACCACACACCACACACCACACACCACACACCACACACCACACACCACACACCACACACCACACACCACACACCACACACCACACACCACACACCACACACCACACACACACACACACACACACACACACACACACACACACACACACACACACACACACACACACACACACACACACACACACACACACACACACACGCACACGCGCGCGCGCGCGCGCACGCACGCACGCACGCACGCACGCACGCACGCACGCACGCACGCACGCACGCACGCACGCACGCACGCACGCACGCACGCACGCACGCACGCACGCACGCACGCACGCACGCACGCACGCACGCACGCACGCACGCACGCACGCACGCACAGGGGAGGATCCAGTGTGGGGGGGGGGGGGGGGGGGGGGCAAAGAGGCCATCCCCCCAAAGGTCCTGAAACTATGATTTTCCCCCCAAAACGGTCGGACGTACAGTTGTAAAAAAAAACACCTTTGCAGCAGTCAAAATCCAGCTATCCACAGTTAAAAACTTGAAAATTTCGCGCCGCTTCGCGGCATGACACAAAATACGCAATTGCTTATGCAAATTGGTAAAATGGGAAAATGAATTCATTAAAGGGAATGTTTCACCTTTGTATTGGTTTTAAACTGAGATAGCCATTATCTTTGGCCGTTATTGAAATGTCGAAAATACTAAGGTAATTTTCTCCAAAACACAGCCGTTTTTAAGCAATTAAATTTATAGTTTGCAAAATGGGGTTTAGGCTAGTGCCGCCGCTGATTGGCTGACAGCGACTTTTTCCGCCAATCCCACTTTGTCAGCCAATCAGCGCGGTCTATGGCTCAATAATTACGTCATCATCCCAAATTTGAAAACTTAATTTGTATAAAGTTAAGTGACTTTTCGAGATAAAAAATATCACCATCGTTTTCAGCAGCACTTACTTCATATTGTTTACTACAACCAGCATATATTTGACAACTTTCAGAAAGGTGAAACATTCCCTTTCAGTATCTATCAGAGTCTCTCCTTGGCGGTACCTAATTGCTAGCCCCAGGGCACACTCCCTTCATAAAATATTAACTTTCAAGCGGGCTACATGTTTAGCTAGTCTGCCGAGTTCCGAAAAAGGCGACGCGAACGCAAAGACGCGGACATCGGCACCCGGAAGCTGCTCCATCGGTGCCCAACATGCTGGACCGAAGAGCTGATAGTGGGACCAGACCAGGACCATCTCACCAAGCCATTTCGGCCAAGGCTCCTCCAGATCCGCAGGAACCATTTATATGCGGAAAAGTCGTTCTGTCTCTTGTTGCTTTCACACCATTTGCGCTGTAACCAGTTGTTTGTTACAGTTCGGTACATATGTATACAGTTACCATTATCATATGTACCATTGAGCGCTGACTGCCACCGGTCATCGTGATTTACTATCCGAAGAATATGTATATGAAAAAGTACCTTAATTTCAACATTTTGCATCATACCGAGATGTGCAACCAGGAATAGGGGTGACCTGAGGCTTGGCTCCACTCACGGTCTGGTTCCAATATAACAATTTCGTTTTCTACGTCCTAAAATTAACATTTTCACGCCGCTTCACGGCGTCACATCGGTGGCCATCGTCATAACGAAGTCATCGCCATCGTCTTCGGTTCGTTGTAACGGTGAATTGAATGAATAGCATGTTTAGCTTCTTATTCTCTACAAGGCCTATGTTTCTGAGTTTTATCAGGCAAACCCGTAAAAATTTCGCGCCGCGAAAGTACCTACTATAACATGAAAATCCACATTAAAAATGTTGCAAAGGCATACACGCATCAAAAATGGGGTACATTTTTTCGTCATTTCAGCCGACCCCCACTCAAAAATTATCGGCGACGCCCCTGGGTACAGTTGACAATTGACATAGTTTTGTTCAGTGTAAGGCAATGTCGGAACAATACAAACTGCAAGCTGACTGCAAGCCTTTTTCGATATCCCAAAAGGTCGAAAAGCTAGAGAACAAATTTCAAAAGAAATAAATAATTAGAAATTGTGAGGTTGCAAAATAAAGTGGCCCAAATCCGGGAAGAAAATAGAAATTGGGAGTAAGTAAGGTCCGCTAAAAACGGTTTGCTGCCCCTAAAAAAACGTCCGGCTGGATCTTCCCTTGCACACGCATGTGTGCATGCGTGCTGGTGCTCTTAGACAACTTCTCCGTAACCTGAGCTGTGATCCAGGCTGCAGAAAACATCAGCGCTAGGCGGGCTATTAGGCTGCATTGAGAGGATTCTGAGACCCAGCCAATCGTCTGGCCATCTTCGCCAAAGAATTGCCTCGACGTGGGGACTAACGAGGAATCTGGGGCAGCTTACAACGTAGCGTACATGCAAAAATGGTCTGTGTTTCTGTTCACTGGCTGCTGTCGCACAAAGTGTGGTAGTTGGTAGTGGTGTGGTTGGGCTTGTGGTATGTAATCGCCAGACAATGTACCAGGTAGTGTGGCTATACCTACCTACCAGGAGTGCTACCTGCGAATAGCTCACTTGTTAGACATCAAAACATCAGGCTACCTAAAACACAATTTGAAATTTGGTTCAAATTTCCAAAGCTGCCAAAAAAAAATGTCCAATAGTTGTTTACTGGTAACAAGTGAGATGTTTCGACCGCAGATAACACTTATAGTGGTATTTTGTCGTCAGATTAGGTCATTGCGAAGTTTTAGATGAGAGCTGGGTGATGTTCAATTATACCTAAAGAGGATTCAATGAATTGTGGACAAGTTATCGAATAGAAATTAAATAATTCAACGAACTTTTAATGGTCATTAAAGCCTGCAAAAGTTCATGCAAAATGGATTTACAAAAATACTAAACCACTTGGTTACCAGAAAAACTAGCGGCATCGTGCCGCTAATTTGCTAATTCGCAAATAAATAATTTGCATGCCGGCAGTCGTCCAACAAGTCAGTGTTATGAACGGAAAACAGGATGACTTAGCCGAATTTTATTTCACCAGATATGGGCAATCCTTGTTTCCAATGGACTCTTTCAGCCACACAAACTCTGCTCTTCGTGGTGGCAGCATGATATGATAAGGTCGCGTGATGTCCTCATGACATGCCATCACTCTACATCACTGCTTCCCACATCACAACATGTTTTCAGCATAAAGTATTTTGTCTCCCGACAGAATGAGTTTATTTTCACTATATTGCCGACATTCATTCAGCCAGCTGCCAGCACCAGACCTGTTGCTGAATCACGGCGGAGAAGTGTTCCAAAGCTGCCTTGTCAAAGGAAACTATCTTCTCTTACAACGCAGATGTCAGTTATATCTACATTGGAATTCGAGAGCCATGTACCCCTTGAAGCTACATAAATTAAACACGTTTTGACGCGTTGCTTTTGTGACTCATGGTGTCGAGCTATAAGATTACCGTCGTTGTTACATTCTTTTATAGGTCGGGACGGCAAAAAATGTCAGTCCCATTTGTTTGCACCTGAGAATTTGGTAACGTAAATTTGGACATTTAAGCGTCAATATGTTTAATAAATATCCAATTAAAGAAAACTTTCAAATTTAGTATATTTTAGGCTGCGCAATGTAACACCAGATCACTCCTTCCCTAACCCCGGAAGCAGCATCTTCTCAGGTGGGCAAATCTCTTGTTGATGCTGAGAAGAGATAGCATCCCCTCGTCCTAGTTTATTTTCGCACCCATGAACGAATCATTCGGAGGGACACATTATGATTCAGCAGTCCACAAGCCATCAATCTCTTCTAAACGCCGCTCGGGCCCGTGTGCCCCGTGGCGTTAATGGCACCCGGACTGCCACTCACCATCGACACATCGACACTCGCCTGCCCTGCTGGCGCCGCGAGCCGATACCGGCGGCATCCCTGCCAAGGCCCAGCTGCCAGACCGACGTTCTACGCCGTCCGGCCCTCAGACGGCCGCCGATCGGGGGCGCCGCCGACCGCCGACGGACGGCTTCGCTCCAGCTCGACCGTCGCGCTGTTTGGACGCGCCCTGTCGGCGCCGCGGGGCTCGGGCCGGGGGTCGCCGACGCGCCGGCCCCGCTGGAAGCCCGCTTTCAGACGCAGGCATCCGGGCCGGCTAACAGTTTAGCGGTATGTAGCGACGTGTTTAGCGTCTCGGCCGTCCGAGACAGGTGGCGCTGGTGTCGCCGCCGCGCTCCGCGCCGCCCGCCAGGCTGTCGCTGCCCTTTCGGCCGACTGAACACGTGTTGGGCCGGCTCGCTAACACGATCGGACAGTGCAGCTGGCCGACAGCGCTCACGGTGCCGAGGGCGCTGACGTCCGGCGTCACCAGCTCCGGTTTGCGGTCGGTGGGAAATTCGGCGGGACCAAGCGGGACGGGCGCCAGGCGCTGCCGCCTGTCACCGCGCTGCGCGAAAATTGTATCAAGTCGAAAAAGTTGATCGTTAGAGGGAATTCGCTAAGTCGCTCAAATTCGTTCCGTCATGAAAATCAATGCAGCATGAGAGATACATCGCCAGATAATTTGTAACCACAACAAACAGCAAAAAGTGCGACAGCAACCCTCACGTGCCAGTGACGGTTGTTCCTTGCTCGGAGCTTAGTCTTTTTCTCAATAACTGAAAACACCTGGTACCTGGATATGCCTATTAGAGCCCTTCACGGGACACTTTTTCAGCCCCCATCCCGTTCCAGCCCATTCAGTCAGACCCAAACCCGTTCCAATCCGAATGCATAATTGACGGGGCTCCCATTCCCACCCGTTTCAGCATATTTCACTTCTTGTGGTGCTAAAAAATCATATAATATGTCCCAAACCCGTTCCAACCCGTTGCATTTCCAAAAATGGCCCCATTCCCACCCATTTCCATCCCGTTCCATGGGTTCCATGGGGATTCCCATTCCATGAAGGGCTCTAATGCCCATCCATCCGGCGCCGTCCCGTACAGCAGCATCATTTCCGGTCGTGCGCGGTAACGAGTCGAGAGCTGGCTGGTCTGCGGACGGCGACCCTGGTAACCTCAGCGCCGGGTCGCCGCGCCGGAGCAGCCCCCGTCCGCGTCGGCGGCCCCTCTCTTGCAGCGCCACCCGGCTCGGGGTGTAAAGTGACGGCAAGCAGCGGCGCGTCGCTTCCGATGCAGGCTTCCAACGAGTTGCAGCTGAGCCGAGCCGAGTAGTATCTGTCATCGCGGCGACCGGGCAGGCAGCTGACGGCCGACATCGGCTGACATCGGCTGACAGCCGCCTGTCACTCGCAGGCAGCCGCCTGTCAGTGTGGCGGCTCGCTGGCGTCGCGGCCCGACCGGAGCAGATGTATAACGGACGGGGTGTGATGACAACAATACAGAGGCGCTCGGGCTCTCCGCTCTCCGCTCTCCGCTCTCCGCTCTCCGCTCTCTGCTCTCCGCTCTCCGCTCTCCGCTCTCCGCTCTCCGCTCTCCGCTCTCCGCTCTCCGCTCTCCGCTCTCCGCTCTCCGCTCTCCGCTCTCCGCTCTCCGCTCTCCGCTCTCCGCTCTCCGCTCTCCGCTCTCCGCTCTCCGCCATCCGCCCTCCGCTCTCCGCTCTCCGCTCTCCGCTCTCCGCTCTCCGCTCTCCGCTCTCCGCTCTCCGCTCTCCGCTCTCCGCTCTCCGCTCTCCGCTCTCCGCTCTCCGCTCTCCGCTCTCCGCTCTCCGCTCTCCGCTCTCCGCTCTCCGCTCTCCGCTCTCCGCTCTCCGCTCTCCGCTCTCCCCTCTCCGCTCTCCGCTCTCCGCTCTCTTCTCTCTTCTCTCTTCTCTCTTCTCTCTTCTCTCTTCTCTCCTCTCTCTTCTCTCCTCTCTCTTCTCTCCTCTCTCTTCTCACCGCTCTCCGCTCTCCTCTCTCCGCTCTCCTCTCTCCTCTCTCCGCTCTCTCCCGCCATATCACACGAAGAACAGATTAGCAGCCACACAGCCACCCTTGCCTGTCCTTTTTCTCTTCCTTCTTCCCTTTCACCTGTCAAAATTCACGTTCATACTTCACAGACAGAACTCTCCTCCAAAGTCCAGCTCAGTGGCTCACGATTTCCAGATTATCCGAGCCGGTAGGATGTGTGGGGCGGGGAGTCGTCAGCCGTTAGGATGTGTGGGGCGGGGAGTCGTCAGCCGTTAGGATGTGTGGGGCGGGGAGTCGTCAGCCGTTAGGATGTGTGGGGCGGGGAGTCGTCAGCCGTTAGGATGTGTGGGGCGGGGAGTCGTCAGCCGTTAGGATGTGTGGGGCGGGGAGTCGTCAGCCGTTAGGATGTGTGGGGCGGGGAGTCGTCAGCCGTTAGGATGTGTGGGGCGGGGAGTCGTCAGCCGTTAGGATGTGTGGGGCGGGGAGTCGTCAGCCGTTAGGATGTGTGTGGCGGGGAGTCGTCAGCCGTTAGGATGTGTGGGGCGGGGAGTCGTCAGCCGTTAGGATGTGTGGGGCGGGGAGTCGTCAGCCGTTAGGATGTGTGGGGCGGGGAGTCGTCAGCCGTTAGGATGTGTGGGGCGGGGAGTCGTCAGCCGTTAGGATGTGTGGGGCGGGGAGTCGTCAGCCGTTAGGATGTGTGGGGCGGGGAGTCGTCAGCCGTTAGGATGTGTGGGGCGGGGAGTCGTCAGCCGTTAGGATGTGTGGGGCGGGGAGTCGTCAGCCGTTAGGATGTGTGGGGCGGGGAGTCGTCAGCCGTTAGGATGTGTGGGGCGGGGAGTCGTCAGCCGTTAGGATGTGTGGGGCGGGAGTCGTCAGCCGTTAGGATGTGTGGGGCGGGGAGTCGTCAGCCGTTAGGATGTGTGGGGCGGGGAGTCGTCAGCCGTTAGGATGTGTGGGGCGGGGAGTCGTCAGCCGTTAGGATGTGTGGGGCGGGGAGTCGTCAGCCGTTAGGATGTGTGGGGCGGGGAGTCGTCAGCCGTTAGGATGTGTGGGGCGGGGAGTCGTCAGCCGTTAGGATGTGTGGGGCGGGGAGTCGTCAGCCGTTAGGATGTGTGGGGCGGGGAGTCGTCAGCCGTTAGGATGTGTGGGGCGGGGAGTCGTCAGCCGTTAGGATGTGTGGGGCGGGGAGTCGTCAGCCGTTAGGATGTGTGGGGCGGGGAGTCGTCAGCCGTTAGGATGTGTGGGGCGGGGAGTCGTCAGCCGTTAGGATGTGTGGGGCGGGGAGTCGTCAGCCGTTAGGATGTGTGGGGCGGGGAGTCGTCAGCCGTTAGGATGTGTGGGGCGGGGAGTCGTCAGCCGTTAGGATGTGTGGGGCGGGGAGTCGTCAGCCGTTAGGATGTGTGGGGCGGGGAGTCGTCAGCCGTTAGGATGTGTGGGGCGGGGAGTCGTCAGCCGTTAGGATGTGTGGGGCGGGGAGTCGTCAGCCGTTAGGATGTGTGGGGCGGGGAGTCGTCAGCCGTTAAGATGTGTGGGGCGGGGAGTCGTCAGCCGTTAGGATGTGTGGGGCGGGGAGTCGTCAGCCGTTAGGATGTGTGGGGCGGGGAGTCGTCAGCCGTTAGGATGTGTGGGGCGGGGAGTCGTCAGCCGTTAGGATGTGTGGGGCGGGGAGTCGTCAGCCGTTAGGATGTGTGGGGCGGGGAGTCGTCAGCCGTTAGGATGTGTGGGGCGGGGAGTCGTCAGCCGTTAGGATGTGTGGGGCGGGGAGTCGTCAGCCGTTAGGATGTGTGGGGCGGGGAGTCGTCAGCCGTTAGGATGTGTGGGGCGGGGAGTCGTCAGCCGTTAGGATGTGTGGGGCGGGGAGTCGTCAGCCGTTAGGATGTGTGGGGCGGGGAGTCGTCAGCCGTTAGGATGTGTGGGGCGGGGAGTCGTCAGCCGTTAGGATGTGTGGGGCGGGGAGTCGTCAGCCGTTAGGATGTGTGGGGCGGGGAGTCGTCAGCCGTTAGGATGTGTGGGGCGGGGAGTCGTCAGCCGTTAGGATGTGTGGGGCGGGGAGTCGTCAGCCGTTAGGATGTGTGGGGCGGGGAGTCGTCAGCCGTTAGGATGTGTGGGGCGGGGAGTCGTCAGCCGTTAGGATGTGTGGGGCGGGGAGTCGTCAGCCGTTAGGATGTGTGGGGCGGGGAGTCGTCAGCCGTTAGGATGTGTGGGGCGGGGAGTCGTCAGCCGTTAGGATGTGTGGGGCGGGGAGTCGTCAGCCGTTAGGATGTGTGGGGCGGGGAGTCGTCAGCCGTTAGGATGTGTGGGGCGGGGAGTCGTCAGCCGTTAGGATGTGTGGGGCGGGGAGTCGTCAGCCGTTAGGATGTGTGGGGCGGGGAGTCGTCAGCCGTTAGGATGTGTGGGGCGGGGAGTCGTCAGCCGTTAGGATGTGTGGGGCGGGGAGTCGTCAGCCGTTAGGATGTGTGGGGCGGGGAGTCGTCAGCCGTTAGGATGTGTGGGGCGGGGAGTCGTCAGCCGTTAGGATGTGTGGGGCGGGGAGTCGTCAGCCGTTAGGATGTGTGGGGCGGGAGTCGTCAGCCGTTAGGATGTGTGGGGCGGGGAGTCGTCAGCCGTTAGGATGTGTGGGGCGGGGAGTCGTCAGCCGTTAGGATGTGTGGGGCGGGGAGTCGTCAGCCGTTAGGATGTGTGGGGCGGGGAGTCGTCAGCCGTTAGGATGTGTGGGGCGGGGAGTCGTCAGCCGTTGGGATGTTCACGATGGTCATCAAAGAGATGGCAGCCCTGCAATGGTCTGCAAAATAATAGCAGGTCCCATTCAGGAGATGAGCAGTTTCTGAGAATAAGGTAGTGTAGATTCAGATGTGTAAATATTGCAACCCCTAACGAACATTCAGGAAAAAGCAATTAAGCTACTATAATGTGTTGTCTGCCACTGTGCATATAAAGCGATTATCGATGTGAAACTTTGTATACATTCTCCCACATTAATTGCACGTCAGCTGTGCACAAACTGAAATAATATCGATACACACGAACACTTACAACTTGACCTTTGACCTAATCTTCGTCTGGCACTGCGATCTTAATCTTAAAATCTTAAGTAAGTTTTTGATTGAGTGTTGTCGAGTTTTGGGTGACCGCCATTTGCGTTACGATACTATCATGAATTCCGAAGATGGCTAGAAGTCAATGATTGCGAAAGCAATGCATTCTGGTGTCCTTTTATGATACAGCGTCATGAAAGTCAAGTTTTCCTTCCAATGGAAGAGGTCATGACTCTATCCACCGAACAGTATGGAAGTTAAGGAGCATCCTTCTTGCGAAGGTCATGATTTTATCCTTCGGAGGGCATGGACGTCAAGGAGCGTGACCAGCATAAGTCATAATGCATCCGGTAAAGAACATATCGATAGATGGGCTTCATTTGCAATTGAATCCTGTTGGAAAACATTTTGTTATGGTGATTCCGATAGATGTCATAAATCATGTATACAAGAGAGTAATAAACGGAAATCAAAGCTCAGCTGATTCCAGTGTCAAGAACATCATAACATTCACAGACCAGGGAGGTTATGGCCACCACGCAAATCACATGTCCGCTGACATTGTGCCGGTTGCACTATCTGGAGAACCTGTGGCGACATGGCTTCGTCTCAACTAGTCAACCTGCACGTTAACCCGTCATTGACTGGGGGGGGGGGGGGGGTAGTTTAACGCCCCCCCCCCCTGATGAATTTTCGCAATAGCTGAAAAACTAATAACGTTATCAAAGTGAAACTTCGGGTACCTTCTTATAAATCATGGTTACGTCTTTTGTGCAAAATGAAGAAATTACGTTTATTTTTTTCCTTCGATTTATAGTGAATTTAGTGACGTCACTACATACGAGTTTTACACCAAAATCAGTTAAACTTTGCCAGGCCGTACAAATGCCACATTTGAAGAAAAATGCAATCGAAAAACACCAAAAGATATCAAATTGCAAGGGCTACCAACTGTCTATCTTGGATGTTTTAAAATTTTAGTTTTTGACCAAAAAACTATAAAACGTTTTTTGTTTGGGGGGAATTATCATAAAATCAAAATGTTCTAAAATATTCAAAAAACCGGAAGATATGTCAGTGAACCATACCTAGGCAACTACCATACCAAATTTCTAACTGATATCTCCATTTTTGACTGACTTATGACATCTAAAGTATGGGTAACTCATGACGTCATATTTTGAAATTGCGTTTTTTAGCTTGTATTAACCAGATACAGACAAATGAATGCCAGCACTGTATTCCTGAGAGAAAACTGGTCCATAAACATGCCTTCTGTTTATATTTCTCAATTTATAATTGGACCTTCAGTGACCTGAACTTGACCTGAACTTGACAATCACTTCACGTAAATGAATTCAGTTGGTAAAATGACTATCACTATCGAATTCTACATGGCAAATAACCCATAAAATAAGTGTTGCATGACTTTCGTAGATATTTCGCGCATAGTGATTTTTTTGTGACCTTGACCTCAAAAAGGTCTCTTGACCTTGACCTTTGCCAACAATCTCACTTAGCCCATGCGGGATATGTATAATACCTTTGGCAGCACTATGGGTGATCATGGTCGTAATCGATGGTTTTTGCTGGAAAGTATGGCCCATAAACTAAAATACGTCGACTTTGACCTTTGAGCTGACCGTAACCCGACATTTTACCTCACTTCGAAATTTTGAGCATGCTTTAGATTCATCTCATTGAGAGCTTTCGAATGCCGCCTTGCGCGTCTCGCTGCGACCATCGGTGCGGAAGATAACCAGGGGGAGGGGCGTTTACCCCCCCCCCCCCCCCCCCCAGTCAATGGCATTCGGCTGAGACCCCAGTCAATGCCGGGTTAATCTGTCATTCTATTTGTCACCAGCCATACTGTCAAGCGGGGTTTTGATCTAAAACGGGCATATTGCAACAGATCAATGTGGCAATAATCCTTTTCGAATAACCTTGATGTGACCATCACCACACCTGCTCGTGTCGTTGACCATTCATGGCTGGCAGTCGGCCCATGCATAGACGTGAGACTTACACCCGTAAATCTGACTTACATTCTGATGTTATGTTCTGATGGGTGCTGAGTTCTCGTCTCACCGTTGTCATGTGTCAGCCGGAGGGGTACGGGTATGACGAGAGTCACCGTCCTGCTCCGTCATTCCGCGTCATGCTGAGCGCTGAATCATCTGCGCAGGATACAGAACTGGCGCAGAGCGCAAACCCGGCGCAACCTTCGACATACAGCGCCGCTGGACAGCACCGAGCAAGGCTGCGATCACACCCGGTAACGCCGTTTAGGATTTTTCCTGACCTAGGCTGGGAAAACAAACACTCGTGACGCTTAATATAGGCGGCACGAGCCACGCGGCGCAGAGTGCCTTCGCGACCTAAATATCCCCCATTCCGTGACGCGTGGTCCGTGGTTCGAGCTGTGGGCGCCGCCAGACGAGTGGAAATCACTCCGGCCGTGTCCAGTCTCGTACGGTAAGAGCTATCTCCACGTCCGACACTTCCCGCACACGGCCGGCACTGGCCTCCGATCGCCAATCTGAGGCGGCCCGGCCAATACCAACATGCTCGCAAGCCGAGCCGACTGGACCCGATCAGTTCTCGCCGTCACGGCACATCGGCAGCGGAGTCGGCGGAACTTCGGCAGCAGAGTCGGCGGCGGCTCGGCAGCGGAGTCGGCGGCGGAGTCGGCGGCGGAACATCGGCAGCGGAGTCGGCGGCGGAATCGGCGGCGGAATCGGCGGCGGAACATCGGCAGCGGAGTCGGCGACGGAGTCGGCAGCGGAGTCGGCGGCGGCAGCAGCGATGGCGAGCGTCGTTTGCTGATGTGCTGAAAGAGAGAGAGAGAGAGAGAGAGAGAGAGCAGAGAGAGGAGAGAGGGGGAGAGGGGAGAGAGGGCCAGTCTGGCGGCCGAGGTCGTAGCGGGGGCGCGTGCCAGCACTTGAATGATGATAAAGAGTCGGCGTGAGGCGATGACAGCCAGTGAACTCAGCTGCTGTGTTCGGGTGATGCCATAATCCTGTCCAGGCCAGACAAAATAGAGTGGTCCATCGCGCAGCAGGAGGCTCTTGTTCCAGTCATCGGATATTTCATGGGAAAATCAGCAACCGCGTTGATACGTGCTTCGGATGGCATGGATGTCATGATACGTCGGTTGTTGTTGGTTAGTCAATTCCGTTAATTATTTATTTTACTCGTTGTTCATCAAAACGTGCAAAGGCAACACGTTCTTCGCTTATTGTTGCAACGTCGTAGACAATACATAAATCTTAGAAAATGTTTCGTGATTTTCACTGTTGTTGTCATTTACCAGAGCATACCTCAACCGTACAACTAGTTGCTTGAGATAACATCTTAAAAAGGTCTCTCGGCGTTAATTCGAACTTTGCCAAATCGTTTTGGCTATACATAGTTCATGTTTTAAATATCCTGGAGAAATTCCAAACCTGTTGACATCCGTGCCTGGAGACTTGTAAGACGTCAAACGGTGTGCTTGTCTCTTCCCTGAATACACGATACGATTCAGTAAAATAATTCGAATTTCATAATTCGAATTTCATAATTAGAATTTCATAATTCGAATAAAAAAAAATGATTTAATCAGCATGCTAGATGGAGATGTGGATGGACATGTTTCCTGTCACACACTGATGTGATACAGTCCACCAGCATGTGACCGCGCTAGTCGTCTATTTTCATTCAGACTCGCATTAGGTCAGAAGGGCTGGCTAAACAGGGATGGTTACCTCGGCCCTCGGTTACCTCGGTCGGGTCTCAAACGAGGTATGTGAGCTAATGACCCAATGATCGAGCTCGCGAGAACACGTTAGCAATAGCATTAATCACGATATCTCGCATGAAAAAGTCGCGGATTAACTCCTAATGCTAGCGTTCCTTGAGCGAAGTATTGTGCAACTTAAATAATAACGCCAAAAATGCATGTATGTCACAACATTATTACAAAATACGGGGAACTACCCACTCCCCAAACTCAATAAGCATCCCTACAGTTCAGAATACAAGCATCCGCAACCGGCAACTTTCTCTGACACCGCTCCGCACAACGAATTTATTTACCCAGTGGGAAAGACCGTTGTCCACAAAGTTTTTTTGTTGGGGGGGGGGAGAGGAGGGGGAGGTGGAGGGGAGGGGTTCTCGCCCACCCAGTAGTCCGGCCTATAGCCATATGCCGCTGCGGGTGGGGAGGGGAACCAACCCCCCCCCCCTCCTGGGCGGGGAACCGAATGACTTGCGCCAGTAGCCAGACTCGAACCCGGAACCCTTGTACCGTCTCTGCTGGACTGTCCGAGCGGTCCGCCCCGAGCGCGCCGTCTTGAGCGGTCGTCCT
>JAXIVJ010015096.1:25000-32609 GCA_036785665.1 Chirona hameri
AACTGAAAGGAAACTAAGCGCAATAGACAGACACAATAGTAGAGGAACTATACACTATAGTACCGTGATATTGCCCGATACAAAGTCACAAAGCCTCAGCTTCCTGTGGCGCTAGAGACTTTGGGTAACACTCTGTGACTCCTCCTTCCCACAGGGCGATTGGATCACCGCTTCTGATGGACCCTGACCGCGTCTGCCGCCGACTGAGGCACGCCAGAGGTCGCAGGTCACGCATCTGCCGCCGCCAGCCGGAGGTCATCGAACAGGTGCACAAGGGCGTTGCCTTGGCAACCAAAGAGTGCCAGTACCAGTTCAGAGACAGACGGTGGAACTGCACCACTGACCGACGCAGTTTGAAGCGGATCTTGATGAAAGGCAAGTCATACGCGGTTTTAACATTTTTTTTTGCGCAGGATAGGTATCCGTCGAAAAATAGGCATGTTTCTCTTTTCTCCTGCATGGCCATAACAACGTAATGACAATTATGACGTCATGCATACGGTAGCTTGGATATGGAAACTATTGCACACAATAACGACGGACTTTAGGCATATAAACGCAGGCTGCTTGTAACGTAAACAACCGTTGTGAGGACCCGAAACAAGTTTCGGGGAAATGAAACTTCTTCTTCTAAAAGGGGCCCACTAGTTCTGTGTCGAAATTACTTAGCGTAGAGAGGTAATTCTTTCACCACAACCCGTTTTTCGATCTGCTCTACAAATCCGCAATCTCATTTCAAAACCCCATGTTAACCCGGCCTTGGCTGGGGTCTCAGCCGAACGTCATTGGCTGGGGGGGGGGGGGGGCGTTTTTCGCCCCCCCCCCTGGTTATCTTTCGAGCCAATAACCGCAGAGAAACGCACAAGGCGGCAATAGAAAGCTCTCAACGAGACGCATCCAAAGAATACAC
This sequence comes from Chirona hameri, assembly GCA_036785665.1. Taxonomy (NCBI): domain Eukaryota; kingdom Metazoa; phylum Arthropoda; class Thecostraca; order Balanomorpha; family Balanidae; genus Chirona; species Chirona hameri. Next base: position 25,911 of record JAXIVJ010015096.1, read on the forward strand.
AACATTTTCCAAATAAGGTCACATGTCAGGTCACGGTCAGGTCAAATATAAAATTGAGATATTTGAGTTTTTGAGCCATACTTTCCATCCAAAGCCTTAGATTGTGACTATTATTGCACTAAGTGCTCTCAAAGGTATACTACATATCCTGCATAAGCAAAAATTAACTTGTAAGCAAAGATCAAGGTCAAGGTCAGGTCACAAAAGGTCACAGGTCTACGACAGCCATGCGACACATGTTGTATGGGTTATTTTACACGTATAATTCGATAGCAGCAGTCATTTTCACAATCTGACACCATATGAGGTCAAGGTCAGGTCAAATAAGGTCAAAATTTGAAATTGATAAATATGAATAAACAAGGCATGTGTCTAGATCAGTTTTGTCTCAGAAATACAATGCTGGCAATTATTTGTTTGTATTTGGTCACTAAAAGCAAGAAAAAACGCAATTTCAAAATATGACGTCATGAGTTACTCATACTTAGGGAGCGATAGTTGAGTCAAAAATAAAGATATTGCCTTTAAATTTGGTTTGGGTATTGTCTACATGTGGTTTCTCAACATATATTCCGTTTTTTTAATATTTGAAAATGTAGATTCTAAGGGCATTAAAAAACTTTTTGTTTTTGGTCAAAAACAAACTGTTCGAAAATCCGAGATAGCCAGTTTGTAGGCCTTGCAAGTTTCTATCTTTTGGCGTTTTTCTATTGCATTTTACTTTAAATATGGCATTTCTACAGCCTGGCAAAGTTTAGCTGATTTTGTGTCAAACTCGTGTGTAGTGACGTCACCAAATTCGCTATATTTCGAACAATTTTCGACCATTTTTTTTATTTTCGCACAGAAGACGTATAATTTATGTAGGATAGTACCTGCAGTTTCACGTCGATATCGCTATTAGTTTCTGAGCTAAATATACTGTGTTGCCTTTTCAATGGATTGGATGTTGTAAAAAAAAAACTAGAATGCTTGGATACACGATAAGATTTACGAATTGCCGCCTCCCTGCCTATGCCAAGCAATGGTTATGGCATGGAAGACGTTATCGTTATAGTACGATGTCTATGAAGCGGGATGGTACATATCGAACTCCGAAAATTCACAATGATATGCATTATTAAACATATATAATTGCGGGGATTAATGTATTACATTTGCATTTGACATGTCTTTTCCTGGTATAGTTCCCTATCTCAAATCATCCATGGCATGACGGTGTGCCTCGCCTTGTGTGACGTTGTGAGAAAGCTATCCGCTGAAAATTCCATGTAGGACACCTGTATTAGCCGATAAGCTGTATCATCACCGTCATATAGGTTTCAACAGCCTTGCTACGACCTCTAAAAATGGCAATTGCCTCGAAAGAAAGCTTTTTTCATAACGGAGTCATACAAAGGATTGCATCAGACACCTGTTGGAACGAGCACTGAGCGATTGCACTTGATTGCATATTAATTTGAACATTTTGTCAGATTCCAAATTCAAACATTTTTAAGACACCTAAGGCTCACATTTCGTTGGCCAAGTGTAATTTGACATGAAGTCCTTCTCTATCTATGACGTTGCATGAGACAATTAATTGCAATATATATCGTGCTCTTTTATCATTTCGGAATGTGATGATTCCAGGCCTCTCGCAGACACGCAAATGTACATACAGATATTGCAAGTATACAGATGTAACTATCAAAGCACTATGAAGTTTTCCGAATGGAAATTAACACTGGCGAATCTGCCGTACCGAACTACCTACCCGCAAGGGTAAAGAATAGTCAGCCTCGTGAAAGATAATGCAAGAAATGTGTAGGCACTTGTGAAGCGCGGAAATACTTCAGCTGATTACAGATCTCACTGATGGTAGCCAGCCTCTGTTGTCTGCTCCATGCTAACTCTGCCCTGTTGTCCCCGCAGATCTGAGGGAGACTGGCTTTGTGAACGCCATCACATCAGCAGGCCTGATGCATGCCATCACCTCCGGCTGCTCCCGAGGTCATATCATCGACTGCAACTGTGGTAAGTACGGGATGAAAGCAAATTGGCATCATCGACTGCAACTGTGGTAAGTACGGGATGAAAGCAAATTGGCGTAGGTGGTCACAGGAAATGAGTTTCTCTTAAGAAAAATACGGAACGGAATGTTTCCAATTATTAAATACTTTTGTGTTTGGAATTTGTTAATAAATGTGCCTACCTCGGACACAATTGCACAGGCGGCAAAAAGCTTGTTGTGCGGTTCCATTTTTCACAAACTATCCGAGATGATATTCGGAAAATATAATATGTTAAGAGAATATAATATGTTATGATCTGAACTTCGTCATGAAAAGCAAAATAAACCGATTCGTTACCAGTGGCCTTTTCAAATGCACGTTTCCAAAGTTTCCTATTTATACCTTCGCACATATAATTTCCTTCCAGCCCATGTACCATCCATTCACAATGAAACACAATCAACTCAAAAGCTTTTGTTATCGCGTACAAGCAGGGTCATTTTACAATTTCCAAATCCATTTTATGTGACACTAAGCTGTCTGTCCGTACCAGATCTAGCTTGCAGTCCTGCCTGTCTGTACGCCTACCTGTCCTGCCTGTGAGCAGTCCTGTCTGCCTGTACGCCTGCCTGCCTGTGAGCAGTCCTGCCTGTCTGTAAGCCTGCCCTGCCTGTGAACAGTCCTGCCGCCTGTCTGTAAGCCTGTCCTGCCTGTGAGCAGTCCTGCCTGTCTGTACGCCTGTCTGCCCTGCCTGTAAGCAGTCCTGCCTGTCTGTACGCCTGCCTGCCTGTGAGCAGTCATGCCTGTCTGTAAGCCTGCCCTGCCTGTGAGCAGTCCTGCCTGTCTGTACGCCTGTCTGCCCTGCCTGTAAGCAGTCCTGCCTGTCTGTACGCCTGCCTGCCTGTGAGCAGTCATGCCCGTCTGTAAGCCTGCCCTGCCTGTGAGCAGTCCTGCCTGTCTGTATGCCTGCCTGCCCTGCCTGTGAGCAGTCCTGCCTGCCTGTACGCCTGCCTGCCCTGCCTGTGAGCAGTCCTGTCTGCCTGTACGCCTGCCTGCCTGTGAGCAGTCCTGCCTGTCTGTACGCCTGCCTGCCTGTGAGCAGTCCTGCCTGTCTGTAAGCCTGCCCTGCCTGTGAGCAGTCCTGCCTGTCTGTAAGCCTGCCCTGCCTGTGAGCAGTCCTGCCTGTATGTACGCCTGCCTGCCCTGCCTGTGAGCAGTCCTGTCTGCCTGTACGTCTGCCTTGCCTGTGAGCAGTCCTGCCTGTCTGTAAGCCTGCCCTGCCTGTGAGCAGTCCTGCCTGTCTGTAAGCCTGCCCTGCCTGTGAGCAGTCCTGCCTGTATGTACGCCTGCCTGCCCTGCCGGTGAGCAGTCCTGCCTGTCTGTACGCCTGCCTGCCTGTGAGCAGTCCTGCCAGTGAGCAGTCCTGCCAGTGAGCAGTAGTCGCTCTGCAAAGCGCTGTGTACATATGTTCAACCGCTTATGAACAGATGCCTATTTCAATATACAAACAAGTCATTTCAAATCTCGTCATCCGCTTCATTCATAGAGACATCCATACAAGAACGTTACCTGAAAACCATTTAATAGCTACAAGATTGTTTGGTAGCGCATACAATCGCTATTTTCAATGGACAATAGTTAAAACCTAACATCAGCATTAATTATGTTTTTTTTTAGATGTGACCATGTATTTACCGTGAGGCGTGCTGGCTGGCGTACTTTTCGGTACGCCCTCAATCCTGTCGTGCAGTGAGACAGGGCACCTGTGACGTGCCATTCAGGCATGTGAGTTTGACCGAGTGTGCAGACGGCGGCGAGGCCGGTCGTGCGGTGTCCGCCCGTCTGACAGACCTGTCGACCGGCGTGGCAGCGTCATCACCAACCTGACTATCTCGCCACCACCAGTCACAACAGTCGTCTCGCCAGATACCGGCAGACACAAATCACGAACTTGCCAGTTGCCAGCAACATAAATCATATCAGTCCAGTGCACGTGGTGAGTGATCTTTGCATATACGAGGGGCCATCGTGTCTGGTATTCCATCTGGGATCACGATTTACTGACTATCCTGTTAGGGAGACGTCCGTCTTTGTCCTGGTCCGTACTCGGCCTATTTCCAGATTCAGCTCAATGCGACTTTGACCTATACTACCTCAGACTGGTGACGGACATTGCTCCTCTTTTCCACTACAATACATCATTCGCCATGAAGACTGTCATCCCGTTCCACCTCGGACATGATCCGCCATGGTTGTTACCCCCCCCCCTCCTCCCGCCCCCTGCGCACGATCCTGTCCCCGCCTCCCACCACTTCTCACGATTCGCGCCACATTTTTCGTGCACATCCATCGGAATGCGCGGCATGGCGATCCGTCCCCGGATACCGCCTCCCAGCTGTCCCCGGATACCGCCTCCCAGCTGTCCGATCCGCCCCCGGATACCGCCTCCCAGCTGTCCGATCCGCCCCCGGATACCGCCTCCCAGCTGTCCGATCCGCCCCCGGATACCGCCTCCCAGCTGTCCGTTCCGCCCCCCGGATACCGCCTCCCAGCTGTCCGTTCCGCCCCCGGATACCGCCTCCCAGCTGTCCGATCCACCCCCGGATACCGCCTCCCAGCTGTCCGATCCGTGACGGATACCGCCCCCCAGCTGTCCGATCCGCCCCCGGATACCGCCTCCCAGCTGTCCCCGGATACCGCCTCCCAGCTGTCCGATCCGCCCCCGGATACCGCCTCCCAGCTGTCCGATCCGCCCCCGGATACCGCCTCCCAGCTGTCCGATCCGCCCCCGGATACCGCCTCCCAGTTGTCCGTTCCGCCCCCGGATACCGCCTCCCAGCTGTCCGATCCGTGACGGATACCGCCTCCCAGCTGTCCGATCCGCCCCCGGATACCGCCTCCCAGCTGTCCGTTCCGCCCCCGGATACCGCCTCCCAGCTATCCGTTCCGCCCCCGGATACCGCCTCCCAGCTATCCGATCCGCCCCCGGATACCGCCTCCCAGCTGTCCGATCCGTGACGGATACCGCCTCCCAGCTGTCCGATCCGCCCCCGGATACCGCCTCCCAGCTGTACCCGGATACCGCCTCCCAGCTGTCCGATCCGCCACCGGATACCGCCTCCCAGCTGTCCGATCCGTGACGGTGCGGCCAATTTGACGTATTCCCGTGGTCAGCGCCGAGTGCATGAGAGCGCCGTGGATCGTGACACGGATTGGCACCACTAGTCCTGACCGCGTGCGGTGCGTTGCAGAGGTGCCGGTGTCGGTGCGCAAGCCGGACCACAAGTGGTCCTGGAGCGGCTGCGGCGACAACGTGGACTACGGCCACAAGAAGTCGCGTCAGTTCCTGGAGGCCCTCTTCAGGAGGAAGGCAGACGTCAAGACGCTCATCATGCTGCACAATAACGAAGTCGGCCGGCTGGTGGGTACTCTATGACGCTGCCGCTGTTGTTTATTGCAGTGGCTTCGCCAGGACTGGCGTTCTATCACCTGTTATTGGCCATTCCATGATGGAATGATATCGCTTAGAAAAGGAAAGGCCTGCCGGTGATGTTTTAGGATTCGACAGCAAAATAATGGCCGAAAGAAAACGTACTTCATAGAATATTCATTTGCATTATTCATGCAAGCGCCACAAATATATTTTGATTGTCCCGCCGAGTTCTCTCTTATAAGATATGATGACAATTTGAATGGTGAATACGGTCCTCTTCATCTTCTTCCCGCACTACGCTGGGCTATGCATATCGCTTTCGTTAAGAATATATGTAGTGAGTACCTCTGGTTATTACATTGATGCTGGAAATATAATTAATGTTGAACAGAACTGATAGCACCCATTGTCTGCCTCCTATCATCTATCTATAATATTATATTTTAAATTATGCTCCATGCCTCAATGTGGCTATCTGAATTACAATTCATTTGTAGTCGTACATTGTAAACTGTAATTTAAATTGTAAATTCATTCCAACGGTTCAGCTCCTCTCTGAGTGAGCAGCAAATTCCAGACAGGGCGCATGTGACCCTTCTCGTGACTCATAATGCTGCCAAATAGACAGAGCGGCGGGATTAATCAGAATTGCTATCTACAATGTTTTTGTCAGTCGGCCTTGCGTGCTGGTCAAGTCTCTCGTTTCTTTCATTTTGGGTTCAGGCACGGCGCCAGTCAAAACTGCACTGGACATAATTCCTCACGCAAAGGCGTTAGTACATTCACCGAGATTTTCGGATTGTAGGGCTAGTAGCAAAAGTTTGATGTTGAATATTAAAAACACGTTAATTAAAAAGCACAGGCAGACCTCCAATGAGAGTACAGTCTCCTGTAAGTCTGATATCTGAATCTGGTGAGTGATTACCACACCTAGCCTAGTGGCAGATTAAGGATTCGATCATGTGGACCACCATTCAGTAATAGTGGGCCCCTCAGACTTGGGAGGGTCCCTCGAGCTTTGTGTGTCCTACCCCACATAGGTCCTCAGTAGATCATAATGGGTCCTCTTCAGGCGATATTAGGCCCTCTGTATGTTGAAATGGTCCCTTTAAATGATGGAATGGGCTCTCAAAAGGCTGAACTAGGTTTGCAAGAACCAGAATAAACCTCTTCACGCCAAGCTGGACTCTCTATAGGCCCTTCGGCTTTGGCCCCTTCGTAGCTCAAGGAAGGGGCCGTGGCCCCGTGGCCCCTCCTTCTGGATTCGCCACT
>JAXIVJ010015097.1:0-32605 GCA_036785665.1 Chirona hameri
TCTCGCGCTCTCGCGCTCTCGCGCTCTCGCGCTCTCGCGCTCTCGCGCTCTCGCGCTCTCGCGCTCTCGCGCTCTCGCGCTCTCGCGCTCTCGCGCTCTCGCGCTCTCGCGCTCTCGCGCTCTCGCGCTCTCGCGCTCTCGCGCTCTCGCGCTCTCGCGCTCTCGCGCTCTCGCGCTCTCGCGCTCTCGCGCTCTCGCGCTCTCGCGCTCTCGCGCTCTCGCGCTCTCGCGCTCTCGCGCTCTCGCGCTCTCGCGCTCTCGCGCTCTCGCGCTCTCGCGCTCTCGCGCTCTCGCGCTCTCGCGCTCTCGCGCTCTCGCGCTCTCGCGCTCTCGCGCTCTCGCGCTCTCGCGCTCTCGCGCTCTCGCGCTCTCGCGCTCTCGCGCTCTCGCGCTCTCGCGCTCTCGCGCTCTCGCGCTCTCGCGCTCTCGCGCTCTCGCGCTCTCGCGCTCTCGCGCTCTCGCGCTCTCGCGCTCTCGCGCTCTCGCGCTCTCGCGCTCTCGCGCTCTCGCGCTCTCGCGCTCTCGCGCTCTCGCGCTCTCGCGCTCTCGCGCTCTCGCGCTCTCGCGCTCTCGCGCTCTCGCGCTCTCGCGCTCTCGCGCTCTCGCGCTCTCGCGCTCTCGCGCTCTCGCGCTCTCGCGCTCTCGCGCTCTCGCGCTCTCGCGCTCTCGCGCTCTCGCGCTCTCGCGCTCTCGCGCTCTCGCGCTCTCGCGCTCTCGCGCTCTCGCGCTCTCGCGCTCTCGCGCTCTCGCGCTCTCGCGCTCTCGCGCTCTCGCGCTCTCGCGCTCTCGCGCTCTCGCGCTCTCGCGCTCTCGCGCTCTCGCGCTCTCGCGCTCTCGCGCTCTCGCGCTCTCGCGCTCTCGCGCTCTCGCGCTCTCGCGCTCTCGCGCTCTCGCGCTCTCGCGCTCTCGCGCTCTCGCGCTCTCGCGCTCTCGCGCTCTCGCGCTCTCGCGCTCTCGCGCTCTCGCGCTCTCGCGCTCTCGCGCTCTCGCGCTCTCGCGCTCTCGCGCTCTCGCGCTCTCGCGCTCTCGCGCTCTCGCGCTCTCGCGCTCTCGCGCTCTCGCGCTCTCGCGCTCTCGCGCTCTCGCGCTCTCGCGCTGTGTGTGTGTGTGTGTGTGTGTGTGTGTGTGTGTGTGTGTGTGTGTGTGTGTGTGTGTGTGTGTGTGTGTGTGTGTGTGTGTGTGTGTGTGTGTGTGTGTGTGTGTGTGTGTGTGTGTGTGTGTGTGTGTGTGTGTGTGTGTGTGTGTGTGTGTGTGTGTGTGTGTGTGTGTGTGTGTGTGTGTGTGTGTGTGTGTGTGTGTGTGTGTGTGTGTGTGTGTGTGTGTGTGTGTGTGTGTGTGTGTGTGTGTGTGTGTGTGTGTGTGTGTGTGTGTGTGTGTGTGTGTGTGTGTGTGTGTGTGTGTGTGTGTGTGTGTGTGTGTGTGTGTGTGTGTGTGTGTGTGTGTGTGTGTGTGTGTGTGTGTGTGTGTGTGTGTGTGTGTGTGTGTGTGTGTGTGTGTGTGTGTGTGTGTGTGTGTGTGTGTGTGTGTGTGTGTGTGTGTGTGTGTGTGTGTGTGTGTGTGTGTGTGTGTGTGTGTGTGTGTGTGTGTGTGTGTGTGTGTGTGTGTGTGTGTGTGTGTGTGTGTGTGTGTGTGTGTGTGTGTGTGTGTGTGTGTGTGTGTGTGTGTGTGTGTGTGTGTGTGTGTGTGTGTGTGTGTGTGTGTGTGTGTGTGTGTGTGTGTGTGTGTGTGTGTGTGTGTGTGTGTGTGTGTGTGTGTGTGTGTGTGTGTGTGTGTGTGTGTGTGTGTGTGTGTGTGTGTGTGTGTGTGTGTGTGTGTGTGTGTGTGTGTGTGTGTGTGTGTGTGTGTGTGTGTGTGTGTGTGTGTGTGTGTGTGTGTGTGTGTGTGTGTGTGTGTGTGTGTGTGTGTGTGTGTGTGTGTGTGTGTGTGTGTGTGTGTGTGTGTGTGTGTGTGTGTGTGTGTGTGTGTGTGTGTGTGTGTGTGTGTGTGTGTGTGTGTGTGTGTGTGTGTGTGTGTGTGTGTGTGTGTGTGTGTGTGTGTGTGTGTGTGTGTGTGTGTGTGTGTGTGTGTGTGTGTGTGTGTGTGTGTGTGTGTGTGTGTGTGTGTGTGTGTGTGTGTGTGTGTGTGTGTGTGTGTGTGTGTGTGTGTGTGTGTGTGTGTGTGTGTGTGTGTGTGTGTGTGTGTGTGTGTGTGTGTGTGTGTGTGTGTGTGTGTGTGTGTGTGTGTGTGTGTGTGTGTGTGTGTGTGGGGGGGGTAAATGATTGCCGTCTCATAGCGGCGGGCGGTACGCGGCGGATCGTGCATTATTTCGCTGCCGGGGGGCATAACACGCCGGTAGCTGGCGGTGGAGCTGCCGGCGGCGCTGCCGGAGTCGGCAGGCCGGCCACTCTGTACAGTGTACACTTACTATTGCATACTACATAGTACATACTACGACTGGCTGAATGGTTGGCGGACTGACTGACTGGCTGACTGGCTGACTGACTGGCTGACTGGCTGACTGGCTGACTGGCTGACTGGCTGACTGGCTGACTGGCTGACTGGCTGACTGGCTGACTGGCTGGCTGGCTGGCTGGCTGGCTGGCTGGCTGGCTGGCTGGCTGGCTGGCTGGCTGGCTGGCTGACTGGCTGACTGGCTGACTGGCTGACTGGCTGACTGGCTGACTGGCTGACTGGCTGACTGGCTGACTGGCTGACTGGCTGACTGGCTGGCTGGCTGGCTGGCTGGCTGGCTGGCTGGCTGGCTGGCTGGCTGGCTGGCTGGCTGGCTGGCTGGCTGGCTGGCTGGCTGGCTGGCTGGCTGACTGGCTGACTGGCTGACTGGCTGACTGGCTGACTGGCTGACTGGCTGACTGGCTGACTGGCTGACTGGCTGACTGGCTGACTGGCTGACTGGCTGACTGGCTGACTGGCTGACTGGCTGACTGGCTGACTGGCTGACTGGCTGACTGCTGACTGGCTGACTGGCTGACTGGCTGACTGGCTGACTGGCTGACTGGCTGACTGGCTGACTGGCTGACTGGCTGACTGGCTGGCTGACTGGCTGACTGGCTGACTGGCTGACTGGCTGACTGGCTGACTGGCTGACTGGCTGACTGGCTGACTGGCTGACTGGCTGACTGGCTGACTGGCTGACTGGCTGACTGGCTGACTGGCTGACTGGCTGACTGGCTGACTGGCTGACTGGCTGACTGGCTGACTGGCTGACTGCTGACTGGCTGACTGGCTGACTGGCTGACTGGCTGACTGGCTGACTGGCTGACTGGCTGACTGGCTGACTGGCTGACTGGCTGACTGGCTGACTGGCTGACTGGCTGACTGGCTGACTGGCTGACTGGCTGACTGGCTGACTGGCTGACTGGCTGACTGGCTGACTGGCTGACTGGCTGACTGGCTGACTGGCTGACTGGCTGACTGGCTGACTGGCTGACTGGCTGACTGGCTGACTGGCTGACTGACTGACTGACTGACTGACTGACTGACTGACTGACTGACTGACTGACTGACTGACTGACTGACTGACTGACTGACTGACTGACTGACTGACTGACTGACTGACTGACTGACTGACTGACTGACTGACTGACTGACTGACTGACTGACTGACTGACTGACTGGCTGACTGGCTGACTGGCTGGCGCACATACTGCTGTTCTAGTCGCGGCAGTTCTTCAGACTGACGCCTCGGCCGCCGTGCTGCTGCGTTGTCCGGTCGCCTCAGGTCCGGAGGTTGCATGCAAATCGGAAACTTTCAGACACGGAGTGATCTGCCCGTTGCAAACCTTGCAGTTGCAGTGCAAACGCGCTGTATGTACCCTTTTTGTACCTACATCGATCGGGTGTACGTATTAGGTTCGACGGCGACGACCGACGGGTATATCGTAACCCACGGACCACGGCCACCTCGAGTTTGTGCGACACTGACACACGATGTGATCCGTTTCAGCGCCGCTGTCTCCGGACCCAGTGTTCCTGGCCGCCCCAGCCAACACCACCGTATACGAGGGAGACATGGCCGTGCTCCAGTGTCGTATACAGAGCATCTCCAAGGCGCACATCAAGGTAAGACGACCGCGGGTTACCGGCAATCGCTAGTCAGTGGTCGAGCCGAATGCGTCCCGGTTGTACTATACACGTCTGTCGACATCGCATTTATCTTGAGAATCCCAGTGAGAGGTTGGATGCGGACGGCGAGCGGGGCCGCTGTCCCCGTCCACGTCTCCGACTAGAGCGGAAATTACAGCCCGGGGCAGACGGACGTGTGTTGCCGGCGGCTGGTGGCGGAGGGATTACCCCGCCGGTCGGCCGGATTACCCCGCTGGTCGGTCAGATTACCCCGCTGGCCTGTCGCCTCCGGGCGGGGATCAAGCCTGAGCCGCCGTCCGGTTATCTGGCTGTGCGTGCCGCGCGGCCGGACACACTGGAGGGGGGAGGGGGGGGGGGGGGGTCAATGGAAGTGGCGTGCGTCGGCCAGTCCTCGGTAGCCATAGCTTTCGTCACTGTCTAAACAGAGCACCTGACACCCAGGATTGGGCAGAGCACCTCCTGCAGTATAGTCTTATTTACTGAGTGAGCCGAAAGTTAAACAGCTGATCGGAAGGTCGGCTGCTTAACTTCCCAGGCACTTGTAACTTATTTGAAACCTTTAAAACCGCGTCAAAAAATATTGTTCTGTCATGTCCTCCTAGTGGCAGTCAGCGAAGTGACAATTCGTGCATATAACGAGTGTGGTAACCTCGCCGTCTGGTACAATAGCTTCCACTACCAATAACCACACCTCTCCCTCTTTCTCCCGCAGTGGGTGCGGAAGCTGGGCCCGTCCTCGACGCACGGCTTTAACCAGACGGTGATGATTGGCGGTGGCCAGTACGCGGTGCTCTCCGGCGGGGCGCACACCGTCCAGGACGGCGACCGCTACCTGACCAAACTGACGCTGCCGTCCGTCCGTCCCAGCCACGAGGGCGTCTACGTCTGCATGGCGGCCAACCAGAACGGCTTCAGCGGCAGAGAGGCCTTCCTGCACGTGGCCCCGGGTGAGCTAGATAGTGACAGATAAGCCCTCCTGCACGTGGTCCGGGGGTCCGGGGTGAGTCGCGAGTAGCAGAGGCACCTTCCCGCTGCACATGGCCCCGGGTAGGTCAGAGAGTGACCGAGTGGATGAGAGGCTTTCCTGCACGTGGCCCCGGGTAGGTCAGAGGGTGGCTGAGAGGCCCCGGGTAGGACAGAGGGTGGCTGAGAGGCCCCGGGTAGGTCAGAGGGTGGCTGAGAGGCCCCGGGTAGGTCAGAGGGTGGCTGAGAGGCCCCGGGTAGGACAGAGGGTGGCTGAGAGGTCCCGGGTAGGTCAGAGGGTGGCTGAGAGGCCCCGTGTAGGTCAGAGGGTGGCTGATAGGCCCCGGGTAGGTCAGAGGGTGGCTGAGAGGCCCCGGGTAGGACAGAGGGTGGCTGATAGGCCCCGGGTAGGTCAGAGGGTGGCTGAGAGGCCCCGTGTAGGTCAGAGGGTGGCTGATAGGCCCCGGGTAGGTCAGAGGGTGGCTGAGAGGCCCCGGGTAGGTCAGAGGGTGGCTGAGAGGCCCCGGGTAGGTCAGAGGGTGGCTGAGAGGCCCCGGGTGAGTCAGAGGGTGGCTGAGAGGCCCCGGGTAGGTCAGAGGGTGGCTGAGAGGCCCCGGGTAGGTCAGAGGGTGGCTGAGAGGCCCCGGGTAGGTCAGAGGGTGGCTGAGAGGCCCCGGGTGAGTCAGAGGGTGGCTGAGAGGCCCCGGGTAGGTCAGAGGGTGGCTGAGAGGCCCCGGGTGAGTCAGAGGGTGGCTGAGAGGCCCCGGGTAGGTCAGAGGGTGGCTGAGAGGCCCCGGGTAGGTCAGAGGGTGGCTGAGAGGCCCCGGGTAGGTCAGAGGGTGGCTGAGAGGCCCCGGGTGAGTCAGAGGGTGGCTGAGAGGCCCCGGGTAGGTCAGAGGGTGGCTGATAGGCCCCGGGTAGGTCAGAGGGTGGCTGAGAGGCCCCGGGTAGGTCAGATGGTGGCTGAGAGGCCCCGGGTAGGTCAGAGGGTGGCTGAGAGGCCCCGGGTAGGTCAGAGGGTGGCTGAGAGGCCCCGGGTGAGTCAGAGGGTGGCTGAGAGGCCCCGGGTAGGTCAGAGGGTGGCTGAGAGGCCCCGGGTAGGACAGAGGGTGGCTGAGAGGCCCCGGGTAGGTCAGAGGGTGGCTGAGAGGCCCCGGGTAGGTCAGAGGGTGGCTGAGAGGCCCCGGGTGAGTCAGAGGGTGGCTGATAGGCCCCGGGTAGGTCAGAGGGTGGCTGAGAGGCCCCGGGTAGGACAGAGGGTGGCTGAGAGGCCCCGGGTAGGTCAGAGGGTGGCCGACAGGCTTTCCTTTACTGCGTGGCCCCGGGTGAGTCAGGGGTAAACGGTGCAGGATCAGAGGATTGTCCATGTGGTGACTGCACGAATTCGGTTGATAAGCGTTTGTGTGTAGTGAGGTGCATTTGGTGAGACAAATTTACACAGGTGACGGACTATGGACACTTTTTATGACCGGTAAGCCAATGATATACCGGTATTTTTCGGTTACTGTTTTCCATATCCTCCAGTTGCCATGGGGAAAGGCGGGTGGCGCTCTAAATCTTTGCCTCACAAAAATGGTTTGGAGTCTGGAACTGAAGGCATTTGAAGAATTCTCCTCGTGAACTCGGGGTCGGGCGCGGGACTAAGCAGCGCTTAACCGCTAGCTGGAGGCAAACTTGTGACGAAGTTTGACAGTATCGGGGACTTAATACGGCTATTCGATCCATTCGGGCCGTTCGCGTGATTTATGTTTGGTGATCACGCCGCGACAAAGGCCAGGGGCGAGCGACACACGGCTAAAACCTGCGACAGGGCCTTCCGTGGTGTGTTGGTCGCCAGAGGACCGAGCAGAGCAGTACTCTGACCATTTGCAGGGCCGCTTTGGCGTCTGAACATTGGGTGATCATACCAATTTGAAGCAATTTGTTTTGCTACCTCGTGACGCTAATGGTTCAATAAAAGTGCATTTACCGCACTAAGTGTTGTCGCGCCGGCCACATCAACTGGTCTTTACCGGCTTGTCGGATTTCGTCGATATTCGTCCGGCCCAGCGTTTGACTCGTCCCTCTAATCGCGTGTATCCCTCTCCACAGCCCCGTCCGACTCGATGCAGGCGCTGCTGATCGCCCTGCCGGTCGTCGCGCTCGTCGGTTTCCTCCTGGGCGCCGTCTGCTGCCTGCAGCGCCGCCGTAAGGCGCTGCCGCCATCTAGCGACACCAAACACAAACACTACTCTGCGAGTCTGCCGCCAGGCGGCGCGCGGCCGCACTACGTGACGCAGCGGTACGATAAGGACGGGGAGCGCTCCGTGAGGACAGTGCTGATGCCGCCCACGCCGCTGGCCGGCACCGACGACGTCAGTCTGTCGTCGCGCTCCACCAACGCGCCGCCGCCGCCGCCGCCGGCGCCCTACGACTACCGGCACTTCAGGCACCTGGACGTGGTCTAAGAGCCGGCGGCAGCGGCGCAGTGCTGGGCGGGTGTGAACCAGCGGGCGCGGCGCTGCACCGCCGGGGGCGAGGTGGAATAAGTACGGCGGACAATGTGAATGCGGCTGGACTATGTGCAGCGGACACTCGAGCTCAGCGCGTGTTGAGTGGTTGATGGTGGATGGTTGAATGGTTCAAAGGTGTCGATGGTTCAATGGTGTTGAATGGTTAAAAGGGGTTTAATGCTTAAAAGGTGTTGAATGGTTCAATGGTGTCGAATGTTTCAATGGTTCAATGATGTCGAATGGTTAAATGGTGTTGAATGGTTGGTGTTTAACGGTCGAAGAACGCCACGGTGCTGATAATTGTTTTGTACCCTGACTGTTGAGTGTTCGAATCGGCCGGTATCGGTGTTGTTGCGCGCTCTATAGTTACGCGTTCGCAAGGCGCGGAGCCTCTACCTGTGCAGCGCTGGACGGCGCGAGCTTTGCATCTAGTCATGTGTATGTGTAGGAGGGACGAGCCGAGAGGACGGAGGTGCCGCAAACTGTGTCAATATGCTGCCAGCCGTCTGCTGCCGGCGCCATATTCGGTGTTACGTCGTTTAACGCACCCGCTGGTACAGCAACAACTTTTATTTATAGCATTCCTCGGAGAGCACAGTAATATACAGATTTATAGGTGATTTAGTGTGTATCATCGAAGCATCATTAATCGGGAAAGAACGCCCGCGCGACTGATAACTGTATCACATCCCAAGTTGACCCCTCCCAGCACGGCCACGCACGCGCACACACGCCGGACGCACGCACACGTTCGCACACGCACCCATGCACACACGCCAGAAACAGCAATCACAGGGACTAGGAGTGGCGGCCGCTCGGGCATCGCCAGCTCCTGCTATCAGTAGTTCTGAGAAGGCGAAGCTCACGTCGGCGAGATGCTGCCCAGCGCTGACAGCGGAGACAGCTGGGCAGCGCTTCAGGCACCGAAGCCTTCCCCCAACGAGTTCGCCTCCCTCGCCTCATCCTCACTGGGACCAGTAGCCTCCAGTCGGCAGAGCTGTCTGTAGTCTTCCGTTAACGGCACGGCGGACCAGGCGTTTCAGATCAGTGCAGAGGGCACTGGCTACAGAGCCGCGCGGCCGGTAGGGATAGCCGTCGCCGCAGACAGTGCATCAGCAGACGGACTGTGTGTGCGTTGGGTCACAGCACGTCACCTATTGACGCTCCCCAGCCTGCCCACGACTCACCAGCACGCACACGCACACACAGACACTACACCGCGGCCGGGGCTGAAGGCAAACCCAGCCACTGGTCGCAGGCGCGCCAGCAGCGGCCCTTGCCAGACCACAGCACACGCGGCTGGCCCGCCGCTCCCGAGCGGGCAGGCCACGCCGTTCGGTCCAGGTGCCGGCCGCGACCCGCCCGCTGCCCGACGCTGCTGTGGCTTCTTAGCAGCACGGCTGGGGCGGGCGGGGCGGCGTCGCATCGCGTCGTAGAGGCTAGAGAAGAGACAGAGCGCACCCTGATCAGCGTGAGAGCAGCCTAGTGAGCGGACGGCTCGGCGGGCCTGCCGTCCACGGCGGCGGCAGCGGCGGCGGCGGCGGCCGGGCGCGGCGGTTTCCTCTGGCCGCGCACCCCGGTCATCACACCCACCGGGTGGTGGACCAGACCAGAGGCGCGCAGCTGGGCGGCACCGCGGCCGGGCCGCGCCGCCGGCAGACGGGACGGCACGGCGGCCGGCCGCGCCGCCCCCGCCCCCGCCGGCGGGCCGGCAGAGGGCGGCGTGACGCGGGCCGGAGGGCCGGCGGCGGCAGGTCGGGCGGCGTCCCTGGCCTTCTGCCCGGACGGCTGCGTGTTGGCGGCGGTGCTCGGGGCAGAGGAGGCCGCGGCGGCAGAGGGCGCCGGCCGGCCACTGGGCTCCGATATCGAAGTCGAGTCCATAGAGTCGATCAGAGTGGAGAGAATCACCTCCTGAAAGCGACCACGGTTCAAACATTTCAAACTTGTGCTAGCATAACCACAACACTTGTGGCTTTCACAAAGCCACAGTGGTGAAAGCTTTAGTGAAACACGAGATCAATGTGACAAAACTTAGTGCAAGGCTACTGGCCCCACTGTGTAGAGCTACTGTATGAAGGACCACTTTGTGTAGGACCACTGTGTGTAGGGCCACTGTGTGTAGGATCACTGTGTGTAGGGCCACTGTATGTAGGACCACTGTATGTAGGGTCACTGTGTGTAGGATCACTGTGTGTAGGACCACTGTATGTAGGGTCACTGTGTGTAGGACCACTGTATGTAGGGTCACTGTGTGTAGGACTACTGTGTGTAGGATCACTGTGTGTAGGACCACTGTGTGTAGGACCACTGTGTGTAGGACCACTGTGTGTAGGACCACTGTGTGTAGGATCACTGTGTGTAGGATCACTGTGTGTAGGATCACTGTGTGTAGGGTCACTGTGTGTAGGATCACTGTGTGTAGGACCACTGTATGTAGGGTCACTGTGTGTAGGATCACTGTATGTAGGGTCACTGTGTGTAGGATCACTGTGTGTAGGATCACTGTGTGTAGGATCACTGTGTGTAGGATCACTGTGTGTAGGATCACTGTGTGTAGGATCACTGTGTGTAGGGCCACTGTGTGTAGGACCAGTGTGTAGGAACACCGTGTATGACCACTGTGTGTAGGACCACTGTGTGTAGGACCACTGTATGTAGGGTCACTGTGTGTAGGATCACTGTGTGTAGGACCACTGAGTGTAGGGTCACTGCGTGTAGGACCACTGTGTGTAGGACCACTGTGTGTGGGGCCACTGTGTGAAGGGCCACTGTGTGTAGGACCACTGTGTGTAGGACCACTGTATGTAGGATCACTGTGTGTAGGACCACTGTATGTAGGATCACTGTGTGTAGGGTCACTGTGTGTAGGATCACTGTGTGTAGGATCACTGTGTGTAGGACCACTGTATGTAGGGTCACTGTGTGTAGGATCACTGTATGTAGGGTCACTGTGTGTAGGATCACTGTGTGTAGGATCACTGTGTGTAGGATCACTGTGTGTAGGATCACTGTGTGTAGGATCACTGTGTGTAGGACCACTGTATGTAGGGTCACTGTGTGTAGGATCACTGTATGTAGGGTCACTGTGTGTAGGATCACTGTGTGTAGGACCACTGTGTGTAGGATCACTGTGTGTAGGATCACTGTGTGTAGGATCACTGTGTGTAGGGCCACTGTGTGTAGGACGTGTGTAGGAACACCGTGTATGACCACTGTGTGTATGACCACTGTGTGTAGGACCACTGTGTGTAGGACCACTGTATGTAGGGTCACTGTGTGTAGGATCACTGTGTGTAGGACCACTGAGTGTAGGGTCACTGCGTGTAGGACCACTGTGTGTAGGACCACTGTGTGTGGGGCCACTGTGTGAAGGGCCACTGTGTGTAGGGCCACTGTGTGAAGGACCACTGTGTGTAGGACCACTGTATGTAGGGTCACTGTGTGTAGGGTCACTGTGTGTAGGACCACTGTATGTAGGGCCACTGTGTGTAGTGCCACTGTGTGTAGTGTCACTGTGTGAAGGACCACTGTGTGTAGGACCACTTTGTGTAGGGCCACTGTATGAATGACCACTGTGCGTAGGACCACTGTGTGAAGGACCACTGTGTGTAGGGCCACTGTGTGTAGGGCCACTGTGTGTAGGGCCACTGTATGAAGGACCACTGTGTGTAGGGCCACTGTATGTAGGACCACTGTATGTAGGACCACTGTGTGTAGGGACACTGTGTGCAGGGCCACTGTATGTAGGGCCACTGTGTGTAGGGCCACTGTGTGTAGGGCCACGTGTGTAGGGCCACTGTGTGAAGGACCACTGTGTGTAGGACCACTGTGTGTAGGGCCACTGTGTGAAGGACCACTGTGTGTAGGGCCACTGTGTGTAGGGCCATTGTGTGTAGGACCGCTGTGTGTAGGGTCACTTTGTGTAGGGCCACTGTATGAAGGACCACTGTGTGTAGGACCACTGTGTGTAGGGTCACTGTATGTAGGACCACTGTGTTTAGGATCACTGTGTGAAGGACAACTGTGTGTAGGGCCACTGTGTGTACGACCACTGTGTGTAGGGCCACTTTGTGTAGGGCCACTGTATGAAGGACCACTGTGTGTAGGACCACTGTGTGTAGGGTCACTGTATGTAGGACCACTGTGTGTAGGGCAACTGTATGTAGGGTCACTGTGTGTAGGACCACTGTATGTAGGGTCACTGTGTGTAGGATCACTGTGTGTAGGACCACTGTGTGTAGGACCACTGTGTGTAGGGCCACTGTGTGTACGACCACTGTGTGTAGGGCCACTTTGTGTAGGGCCACTGTATGAAGGACCACTGTGTGTAGGACCACTGTATGTAGGATCACTGTGTGTAGGACAACTGTGTGTAGGGCCACTGTGTGTAGGGCCACTGTGTGTACGACCACTGTGTGTAGGACCACTGTATGAAGGACCACTGTGTGTAGGACCACTGTGTGTAGGACCACTGTGTGTAGGACCACTGTGTGTAGGACCACTGTGTGAAGGGCCACTGTGTGAAGGGCCACTGTGTGAAGGGCCACTGTGTGTAGGGCAACTGTGTGTAGGCCGCAGAGTCACTGTGTGAAGTCACTTATTTATCTATTGAACGTCATAGGCTCATTCCACCCAGGGGTGGCTATTACAGAACCAGTGTCAAACATACAGAAATGTAGGTAAAACGGTCACATACACTCCGACACACATCCACACATCCACACACACACTCTCACGTAAGTGTCGTCAAGAAGCAGGCGCCGCTATCGGACAGCCATTTTCCGCTGCAGTGCATGCTTACGCAGCTCCTTCTTGAACTGCGGTAGGTTCGAATCTCGTATGTGCTGTGGTAGCATGTTAAAAGCTGTCACGGTTGAGTAAAGGAATCGCCTCCTTCCAGATTCCGATCTGATGGCTGGGACGTGAATCATGTCACCTTGTCGTGCATCGCGCTGGTGCACATGACGTCTATATATAAGATTACTTTATAGCGACTCGGGCTGCGAAGTGACCAGGACGCGTTTTAAAAGGGTCAGTGTGTGGAATCTGTACAGGTCGTCGGCAGTAAACCACTCAAGGTCGCGTAATACATCGCTGACATGGTCAAATTTTCGGCGCCCCGAAATTACACGTGCTGCAAAGTTCAGCACCTTCTGGAGACGTGCAGTTGGGTAGCGTTGCATGTTCCATGCATGTTGTATGTAGGGTCACTGTGTGAAAGACCACTGTGTGAAAGACCACTGTGTGAAAGACCACTGTGTGAAAGACCACTGTGTGAAAGACCACTGTGTGAAAGACCACTGTGTGCAAGACCACTGTGTGAAAGACCACTGTGTGAAAGACCACTGTGTGAAAGACCACTGTGTGAAAGACCACTGTGTGAAAGACCACTGTGTGTAGGACCACTGTGTGAAAGACCACTGTGTGAAAGACCACTGTGTGAAAGACCACTGTGTGAAAGACCACTGTGTGAAAGACCACTGTATGAAAGACCACTTTGTGAAAGACCACTGTGTGAAAGACCACTGTGCGTAGGACCACTGTGTATAGGGTCACTGTGTGAAGACCACTAAGTGCAGGACCACTGTGTGTGGGGCCACTATGCGCGAGAGAGGGTGCAGCGTGTCACCGCATGCGTGTAGTGCGCGCGGTGCGGAGTGTAGCGGGCCACTAACCTGAACGAAGGCGCTGCGGTCGGCCCTGCTCATCTGCCGTCCGGCCGACTGACAGTCATCCTCGTCCAGAATACTGCCGGCGGCGGCGGCGGCACACACATCGCACAGGTCACGGGTCAGCACTGGTGACACGGGCGGGCAGCACAGGACACCACACAAATCACCGTCTGGCCGGGCGAGATAAGCGAGCACATGATAAGAGATGTCGTTTGGTTAGGTCATCATGAGCTCATAACCGGCCTGTTTTCTATAACAGGAAGTCAACATCATACTAAAAGGAAACTCTGGCCGATAGTAAACCAGCCTGCATCGCCGTCGGAGCCTCACCTGGCCAGGAGGAACTGGGGTCCGTCGGCGGCCGTGCCGGCCCCGGAGCCGGCGGTGCCAGTCTCCGGCCGGCGCGGCGCGGCGGCGGCAGCCTCCGCGGCGGGGGCGGCTGCCGCCCCGTTGTCGACCGCTCCTCCGGCCGAGACGGCCGCAGGCTGACGGCGCGCCGGCCGCTCGCCGCGCTGACGCACCGCCTGCGCCTGCCGGACGCACGTCAAGTCACACATCTGTCATGTACAGTCACGCTCGCTACTGATACACTCATAGCAGATCACACATAATTGACGTACAGCATGTTACGGTTCCAAACAAAATAGGGAACGTGTTTTCATACATGATTGTCATAACATTTTTAACCTCACAATAGCTGTAGGAATACAATTGCGAACCCTTCCCGAACGACGTCAACATAGAACACTCAGATTCAAGACAACAGCGTCTCCCAGCGTCTCCCAGTGCTCGACGAGAATACAAATACCACAGTTTTGAGAGCCGAGCCGGTCGGTGCGTGACTCGGTAGGTATGTTCGTGTATGTGTTGTCTGACCTGCAGCTGTTGCAGCCGGGAGGCGGTGCCGGAGCCGATGGCGCCCACACTGGGCCCGCCGGAGACCAGCGTGGCGGCGCGACGCACGCCCGACAGCTGAGAGAGCAGCTCCGTGATCGGGTCCATCGACTCCCTGCAGCGGACGTACGGCCAGTGGTCAGCAGACAGACATACAGACAGACATACAGACAGACATACAGACAGACATACAGACAGACATACAGACAGACATACAGACAGACATACAGACAGACATACAGACAGACATACAGACAGACAGACAGACATACAGACAGACATACAGACAGACATACAGACAGACATACAGACAGACATACAGACAGACATACAGACAGACATACAGACAGACATACAGACAGACATACAGACAGACATACAGACAGACATACAGACAGACATACAGACAGACATACAGACAGACATACAGACAGACATACAGACAGACATACAGACAGACATACATACAGACATACAGACAGACATACAGACAGACATACAGACAGACATACAGACAGACATACAGACAGACATACAGACAGACATACAGACAGACATACAGACAGACATACAGACAGACATACAGACAGACATACAGACAGACATACAGACAGACATACAGACAGACATACATACATACATACAGACATACAGACATACAGACATACAGACATACAGACATACAGACAGACAGACATACAGACATACAGACAGACATACAGACAGACATACAGACAGACATACAGACAGACATACAGACAGACATACAGACAGACATACAGACAGACATACAGACATACATACAGACATACAGACAGACATACAGACAGACATACAGACAGACATACAGACAGACAGACAGACAGACATACAGACAGACATACAGACAGACATACAGACAGACATACAGACAGACATACAGACATACATACAGACAGACATACAGACAGACATACAGACAGACATACAGACAGACAGACATACAGACATACAGACATAGACAGACAGACATACAGACAGACATACAGACAGACATACAGACATACAGACAGACATACAGACAGACATACAGACAGACAGACATACAGACAGACATACAGACAGACATACAGACATACATACAGACAGACATACAGATAGACATACAGACAGACATACAGACAGACATACAGACAGACATACAGACAGACATACAGACAGACATACAGACAGACATACAGACAGACATACAGACAGACATACAGACAGACAGACATACAGACAGACATACAGACAGACATACAGACAGACATACAGACAGACAGACAGACATACAGACAGACATACAGACAGACATACAGACAGACATACAGACAGACATACAGACAGACATACAGACAGACATACAGACAGACATACAGACAGACATACAGACATACAGACAGACATACAGACAGACATACAGACAGACATACAGACAGACATACAGACAGACATACATACAGACATACAGACAGACATACAGACAGACATACAGACAGACATACAGACAGACATACAGACAGACATACAGACAGACATACAGACAGACATACAGACAGACATACAGACAGACATACAGACAGACATACAGACAGACATACAGACAGACATACAGACAGACATACAGACATACATACAGACAGACATACAGACAGACATACAGACAGACATACAGACAGACATACAGACAGACATACAGACAGACATACAGACAGACATACAGACAGACATACAGACAGACATACAGACAGACATACAGACAGACATACAGACAGACATACAGACAGACATACAGACAGACATACAGACAGACATACAGACAGACATACAGACAGACATACAGACAGACATACAGACAGACATACAGACAGACATACAGACAGACATACAGACAGACATACAGACAGACATACAGACAGACATACAGACAGACATACAGACAGACATACAGACAGACATACAGACAGACATACAGACAGACATACAGACAGACATACAGACAGACATACAGACAGACATACAGACAGACATACAGACAGACATACAGACAGACATACAGACAGACATACAGACAGACATACAGACAGACATACAGACAGACATACAGACAGACATACAGACAGACATACAGACAGACATACAGACAGACATACAGACAGACATACAGACAGACATACAGACATACAGATAGACATACAGACAGACATACAGACAGACATACAGACATACAGACAGACATACAGACAGACATACAGACAGACATACAGACAGACATACAGACAGACATACAGACAGACATACAGACAGACATACAGACAGACATACAGACAGACATACAGACAGACATACAGACAGACATACAGACATACATACAGACATACATACAGACATACATACAGACATACATACAGACATACATACAGACAGACATACATACAGACATACAGACATACAGACATACAGACAAGACATACAGACAGACAGACAGACATACAGACAGACAGACATACAGACAGACAGACATACAGACAGACATACAGACATACAAACAGACAGCAAGACAGACAGACAGAGGGGCGTGTGTCGGTACAGCGCACTAATATAGCGCCGCACCGCGCTCTGGCCAGATAAGACAGTGCAATGCAACGGTATTCAACAAGTAATTACATACTATATTATTACATAATTATATACGACCGTTTTATCATCATGCCAGGCCACGATAAGCACGACACATCAACTCCACAATGGCTCCATCGACGAAGTTGTTGACTACGCTATGGACCGCCAGGTCAGTGAAGCAGACAGTCCGGTTCGCTTGGAACCCAAAGGCAGACGGGCCCCTGGTATGAGACTGTCCAGCCTTGATTGGGTACCCCCTCACGCCAACACCGAATCAGAGCACCTGGTGGGCTGTCTAGGACTGACTAGAGGTGTAGTAGAGGGCAGAGGTGCAGAAAATCCTAAATATTTGGCCACAGCCTAGTCACCGCCACTGAATGAGCTGGTAAGTCACAGCTTTAGTCACGGCGCTGCAATGCTAACCCCATGGCGCTGGCCTGGCCAGTCACAGCTTCAGTCACGGCCGTGACCAGTTCTGGTCCCCGCGCTGGGACCAGAATTGTGCATCTCTAGGTAGAACATACCACCATCCATTGTCCTCCTACCGTCACATGAGTTCGCCCGAGTCAGCCGTCAGGTGGCGTGCCGAGCGCCTCCCAGCAGACACCATCCGTGTCACTCAGCACCCCAGACGGTCACTCAGTACCCCAGACGTGTCCCCAGACGTGTCACTCAGTACCCCAGACGTGTCACCATCCGTGTCACTCAGTACCCCAGACATGTCACTCAGTACCCCAGACATGTCACTCAGTACCCCAGACGTGTCAATCAGTACCCCAGACGTGTCACTCAGTACCCCAGACGTGTCACTCAGTACCCCAGACATGTCACTCAGTACCCCAGACGTGTCACTCAGTACCCCAGACGTGTCACTCAGTACCCCAGACGTGTCACTCAGTACCCCAGACGTGTCACTCAGTACCCCAGACATGTCACTCAGTACCCCAGACGTGTCACTCAGTACCCCATACGTGTCACTCAGTACCCCAGACGTGTCACTCAGTACCCCAGACATGTCACTCAGTACTCCAGACGTAACACTCAGTACCCCAGACGTGTCACTCAGTACCCCAGACGTGTCACTCAGTACCCCAGACGTGTCACTCAGTACCCCAGACGTGTCACTCAGTACCCCAGACATGTCACTCAGTACCCCAGACATGTCACTCAGTACCCCAGACGTGTCACTCAGTACTCCAGACGTGTCACTCAGTACCCCAGACGTGTCACTCAGTACCCCAGACGTGTCACTCAGTACCCCAGACATGTCACTCAGTACCCCAGACATGTCACTCAGTACCCCAGACGTGTCACTCAGTACTCCAGACGTGTCACTCAGTACCCCAGACGTGTCACTCAGTACCCCAGACGTGTCACTCAGTACCCCAGACGTGTCACTCAGTACCCCAGACGTGTCACTCAGTACCCCAGACATGTCACTCAGTACCCCAGACGTGTCACTTAGTACACCAGACGTGTCACTCAGTACCCCAGACGTGTCACCATCCGTGTCACTCAGTACCCCAGACGTGTCACTCAGTACCCCAGACATGTCACTCAGTACCCCAGACGTGTCACTCAGTACCCCAGACGTGTCACTCAGTACCCCAGACGTGGCACTCAGTACCCCAGACGTAACACTCAGTACCCCAGACGTGTCACTCAGTACCCCAGACGTGTCACTCAGTACACCAGACGTGCCACTCAGTACCCCAGACGTGTCACCATCCGTGTCACTCAGTACCCCAGACGTGTCACTCAGTACCCCAGACATGTCACTCAGTACCCCAGACGTGTCACTCAGTACCCCAGACGTGTCACTCAGTACTCCAGACGTGTCACTCAGTACCCCAGACATGTCACTCAGTACCCCAGACGTGTCACCATCCGTGTCACTCAGTACCCCAGACGTGTCACTCAGTACCCCAGACATGTCACTCAGTACCCCAGACGTGTCACTCAGTACCCCAGACGCGTCACCATCCGTGTCACTCAGTACCCCAGACGTGTCACTCAGTACCCCAGACATGTCACTCAGTACCCCAGACATGTCACTCAGTACCCCAGACGTGTCACTCAGTACCCCAGACGTGTCACTCAGTACCCCAGACGCGTCACCATCCGTGTCACTCAGTACCCCAGACATGTCACTCAGTACCCCAGACGTGTCACTCAGTACCCCAGACGTGTCACTCAGTACCCCAGACGTAACACTCAGTACCCCAGACGTGTCACTCAGTACCCCAGACGTGTCACTCAGTACCCCAGACGTAACACTCAGTACCCCAGACGTGTCACTCAGTACCCCAGACGTGTCACTCAGTACCCCAGACATGTCACTCAGTACCCCAGACGTGTCACTCAGTACCCCAGACATGTCACTCAGTACCCCAGACATGTCACTCAGTACCCCAGACGTGTCACTCAGTACCCCAGACGTGTCACTCAGTACCCCAGACGTGTCACTCAGTACCCCAGACGTGTCACTCAGTACCCCAGACATGTCACTCAGTACCCCAGACGTGTCACTCAGTACCCCAGACGTGTCACTCAGTACCCCAGACGTGTCACTCAGTACCCCAGACGTGTCACTCAGTACCCCAGACGTGTCACTCAGTACCCCAGACGTGTCACTCAGTACCCCAGACGCGTCACTCAGTACCCCAGACGCGTCACCATCCGTGTCACTCAGTACCCCAGACATGTCACTCAGTACCCCAGACGTGTCACTCAGTACCCCAGACGTGTCACTCAGTACCCCAGACATGTCACTCAGTACCCCAGACGTGTCACTCAGTACCCCAGACATGTCACTCAGTACCCCAGACGTGTCACTCAGTACCCCAGACGTGTCACTCAGTACCCCAGACGTGTCACTCAGTACCCCAGACGTGTCACTCAGTACCCCAGACGTGTCACTCAGTACCCCAGACGTGTCACTCAGTACTCCAGACGTGTCACTCAGTACCCCAGACGTGTCACTCAGTACCCCAGACATGTCACTCAGTACCCCAGACGTGTCACTCAGTACCCCAGACGTGTCACTCAGTACCCCAGACGTGTCACTCAGTACCCCAGACGTAACACTCAGTACTCCAGACGTAACACTCAGTATCCCAGACGTAACACTCAGTCCCCCAGACGTAACACTCAGTACCCCAAACGTAACACTCAGTACCCTAGACGTAAAACTCAGTACCCCAGACGTGTCACCCAGTACCCCAGACATGTCACTCAGTACCCCAGACATGTCACTCAGTACCCCAGACGTGTCACTCAGTACCCCAGACGTTTCACCAGACGTGTCACTCAGTACCCCAGACGTGTCATCAGACGTGTCACTCAGTACCCCAGACGTGTCACTCAGCACTGCTGGATCCCGGGGCCCGGCTCACCTGAAGTGTGTGTTGAAGCGGCGGATGCGCGGTGCGCCGCCGGCCTGGGCCGGGTGCGGCACACGGCGGGCCGACTGGCGTCCCGCCGGCGCCGGCTCGTCGCCGAACGAGATCAGGTCCCGGGCTGACAGTCCGCCGCTGCTGCCGCCGCCGCCGCCGCGGTGGTGGTCCACCGTCAGATGTGTCGGCAGGTCCTCAGTCACGTGGTTCGGCTCGCCGCTGGGCACCGATGCGCACACCGGGCACACCTGCGGAGACGGAGGGAAAGGACATGTTCACACACCGGACATACCTGAGGAGACGGAGGGAAAGGACATGTTCACACACCGGACATACCTGAGGAGACGGAGGGAAAGGACATGTTCACACACCGGACACACCTGCGGAGACGGAGGGAAAGGACATGTTCACACACCGGGCACACCTGCGGAAACGGAGGGAAAGGACATGTTCACACACCGGACACACCTGATGAGACGGAGGGAAAGGACATGTTCACACGCCGGACACACCTGCTGAGACGGAGGGAAAGGACGTGTTCACACACCGGACACACCTGCGGAGACGGAGGGAAAGGAGATGTTCACACCACACCGGACACACCTGCGGAGACGGAGGGAAAGGACATGTTCACACACCGGACATACCTGAGGAGACGGAGGGAAAGGACATGTTCACACACCGGACATACCTGCGGAGACGGAGGGAAAGGACATGTTCACACACCGGACACACCTGCGGAGACGGAGGGAAAGGACATGTTCACAGACCGGACATACCTGCGGAGACGGAGGGAAAGGACATGTTCACACACCGGACACACCTGCGGAGACGGAGGGAAAGGACATGTGCACACACCGGATACACCTGCGGAGACGGAGGGAAAGGACATGTTCACACACCGGACACACCTGCGGAGACGGAGGGAAAGGACATGTTCACACACCGGATACACCTGCGGAGACGGAGGGAAAGGACATGTTCACAGACCGGACACACCTCCGGAGACGGAGGGAAAGGACATGTTCACACCACACCGGACACACCCGAGAAGACGAGCAGCAGGGATATACGTAATGGACACACCACCTGCCGAGATGAGAGGTGGGAAGTGTCGACACAATGACACACAGGGGTGATGGGACACCAGCCGTCACGACAGCCGCTCTGTGAGGACTGAGCGGCCCGTCATCGTCACGGACCACGCTGGTCCCATGCAACTGCCGACGGCGGTATGCAGACGGCACACGGCGGCACTGGAGTTCCTGCCTCGGACGTTATGATGCCATGGGGGCTTTACGACGCGACGACGACAAGGGTCATAATATCCTGCGTCAGACACAGGGGAGCGTAGGCGGCCTAAATACAGAGCCATAAAGAAACGGAAGGCGGCCATACGTCAACAACGTCTGTACTGTCGCCCGGCGACGAAAGCGCTTCTGACGGAGGTCTACATCCGACTGGAGAAGTTGGTGCCTTGTAATGAATATGATGCAACACTCCACTATTCGTTACACTAGCAGCATACACTGGAGTGGCGTCTTGGCATGCAGATTTCAATGCTCTTTACGGCCAGCGGATTAGTAAGCGATTGCAGTAATTACCGGTTCGCTCATCGGCCGTCTTCCGCCTTCAGTGGCGCACGCAGGATTCCATTGGGGGGGGGGGGGGGGGGGGGGGGAGTCAGAGCCCTAAGAGCGGGCCCCTGGTGTGCGGGCCCCCACCCGTTTATTTTAGAAAACTTAGCGGATTTCGGTCACTTGTTTTGGAGCGGGCCCACTACAGCATGGGATCTGAGACATGCAATTGTCTTGTTAATGTCATGTAAGGTGACTGCGTGAGCTACTGATGTGCGAATTTTAGCTGCGTGTGCTACTGATGTGCGGTACAACTGCAGAGAGTTGATGAAATGAGGTCAATGACAACACTCAGTAGTGGTCACTCGTTAACCGATACGGTATTTTCGTAGCAGGTATGTGTACATGGCACGATACTTTACAACATACAGCATCGCAACAAATGTGGAGACGGTCTCGTGCATGACTTGGGAAGGCATAACCAACGGATCCAGGGCCTGGTGTCAACCAGTTGCTGCATAGCTGTCTGGAAGCTGCGCACAAACTTTCTGGAGTTTGGTCAAAATGAGAGAAGCACGGGGAACAGATCGCGTCAAACGTCGTAAAAACTAGTTTTTTTTTCTCGAGATATCTGCTACCCATTGTCTTTGGTGGGCTTGGATACTCCCAATCATCGGTCCCTAGGTACCGGGTGATCGAGCATGAATTACCCAAAAATAAACAAGTCACGTGCAAAAGTAAAATAATATTTTTCCATAAGCACGTGCCAAAATCCATTGTAGACATTTTGTCATTTTGTCTAAATATCATTTTGAACACGTAGTTGAACGTTTCTGGTCACAGCGGGCAATTCTCCTCAGGAGCCCTGTTCGGCACTTTCAGCCTTAAGCAACGGCACGCTTACCAAGAACAGGTCAGCCGGATTAACCTGGTGACCTAAGTATTGACCTGAGCCAAAATATGACTGAAATGTCAAAATGATTTTTGACGAGCTTTCGAACGGTATTTTCGGTTTTTGTCTACGTCTAATAGGTCACGAGTTCGAGCCCCCCCCCCCCCCCCCCCCCCGACACGGCGAAGGTTGCGCTGAGCACCAGTACGGCGCGGGTTAATCAATTTCATATTTTGACCTTATGTGACCTGATCTTGACCCAAACTTCGCCTAAGGGTATATGGGGTTCGGTTGTGAAAATTGCTACTACTATCGAATTTGTTGTGGATTTGTCGGTGGTGTGGACGACTGGAGTCGGAGCAGGCTGCCGGCCAGTCGGAGCAGTCTGTGGAAAGCCTTCGTTTCGGTACTTGCCGCCAGAAGCGTAGATAAAACTGTTGCCGAAACGCCCTCCGAACGGCTCCCACAGACACCTGTGATTCAGTACAATCCAGCTGGCTTGCTCCTTGGTGAACGGGCTGTTTGACTTGAAGTGCCGAACAGGGCTCCTAGGATGTCTCATTATAACCAGAAAACGTCACCCAAGTGTTTAAAATGATAACTAAATAAAATGCTCCAATGTCTACAATCGATTTCAGTACGTGCTTATGAAACATATTATTATACGTAAGCATTTGACTTTTTTTGTTTTGGGGTCATTCATTCTCGATCACCCGGTATATCTCTAGTATTGACGATGAAACAACATGGGCCAAATTGCAACACATTTTATTTAAAGGGACTATCCCACCTTAACATTATATTTGAGTTGAGATAGCCATTTTGATGGCTTGGCATTGTAATTAAGTATGGTAGCAGTTAAAACAACCACAATGATCTAATCAAGAAGATATTCGAGTTTTATTTTGACATCTGTAAAAAATAAGGCCCATGTGTATTTGAATAGGGCCTCTAAACCGACAGCGTCGTCTCTCTTTACCCAACTGGTAATGATAGTCGACTTGTTTTAAGGTGAGCCTTGGAATATTTTCGTCTTTCATTTCTCGATCCCCGGGTGGTTCGCAATCTAGAGGCTAGCACTATCAGCTGGAGTTGATGCAGCAGTTGGCCGCCAGGGACCGCTAGTGAGCCAGGGTGTTACGACGTCGCAAGCAAATGGTACCAGTTAAATATTTAACGCTAAATATTTATTTATTTATAAATCAATCAATCAATCAATAGTTAGTGGTACCATTTGCTTGCGACGTCATAACACCCTGGCTCACTAGCGGTCGCTGGCGGCCAACTGCTGCAACAACTGCAGCTGATAGTGCTAGCTAATCTAGACACCGGGTGGTTCGCCTTTTCTGCGCAATAGATGTCGACACAAAATTGTGCCATACATTTGGCAGCACAAAGGATTTCCCTGTTATTAAAAAAAAATCATATGACGTCACCAACCCAACTTTCCGCTTAAAACTAAAAGTTGAATATCTTCCAAGATAAACTTTTTTTTCGTAAAAAGTTCACGAACATGTTCAGCTGACCTCGCCTGACATGTAGACATACAATTAAGTGTGATTCGACAACTTTCAAAAAGATGGGACAGTCCCTTTAACCAGTGAAGTTGAGCGTTACAATATTATTTTTCTACGCCCATAATAGATGTTTGAGATGCTTATGCACAAATAGCAGTGTAAATAGAAACCGCGCTTGCACGTGACTTTATATTCTCCAGGCATGAATGAATGATATCCTCGTAAATTGAGGCAATTTTAGAAATTGGGCCAAATTATGGCGTTGTTTTCTTTTCTAACCTCCCAGATTCATGTCGTCTACAGGTACAAAAGTCCCAGTCTTTGGACGTCAAAGTCCCGTATAAACTACGCTAGGCTACGTTCGCGAACGGAATAGGATTTAACTCCGGAGGCGCTCGTGAGGGTGGGGTTCGTCCCACCCCATTGTTTTTCCCACCATAATACAAAACACGCATAGATATCGACTTGAAACTTTCAGCAACTTGAAATTAATAGCTAAGCCACGTTTTGGCAACAAATTGGGTCCCGGCCAGGTCAGGTCAGGTCACCAAGTCAGGTCAATGACATGACCACCAAACAACTTCTAGGTAGCATCACCGGCAGTGGTTAATCGAGCGACATGAAACTCATGACACGTCATGATGTCATTAGGGACTACAATATCTCATAGGGAATACAATATCTCAGATTTTCTATATCGGTGACCTAAGGTCAAGTTATAATCGTGACCTTTCAATGTAACCCTAACGGAAAAACGCATATTTCTCAGTTGTAGAGGGATAAATTTAGTTCATCTTTGCTCTATCTCCAGTTTTGGCCAGAGACTAGACCTGACCGGACAACATATCACGCCTCTGCCAGCACCGGGGCCCTGCCTTGATCGGGCCCCTACCAGAAACGGGTCCCTACCAGTAACGGGCTCGTATACAGCAAAAATGCAAGGAGCGGGCCCTGCTGTGACCGGGCCCCGTATCACGCCTTTGCCAGCACCGGGCCCCTGCCTCGATCGGACCTGACCCAAGACCGGGACCATACCAGAAAGGGGCCCGTATCAAGAATATGCAAGGACCGGGCCCTGTTGTAACCGGGGCCTCGTTCTGACCGGGCCCCATATCATGCCTTTGCCAGCACCGGGCCCGTCTCGATAGGGCCCCTACCAGGAACGGGCCCCTTCAGGAAGGGGCCCGTATCAAAGAATTTGCCAGGAGCGGGCCCTGTTGTGACCGGGCCCCATATCACGCCTTTTCCAGCACCGAGCCCCTGCCTCGATCGGACCTGACCAAGACCAGAAACGGGCCCGTATCAAGAAAATGCAAGGACCGGGTCCTGTTGTGATCGGGCCTTCGTTTTGACCGGGCCCCATATCACGTCTTTGCCAGCACCGGGCGCCTGCCTCGATCGGGCCTGATCAAGACAGGGCCCCTACCAGAAAGGGACCCGTATCAAGAATATGCAAGGACCGGGCCCTGTTGTGACCGGGCCCTCGTCCTGACCGGGCCCCATGCCACGCCTTTTCCAGCACCGGGCCCCTGCCTCGATCAGGCCTTACCAAGACCGGGCCCCTGCCATGTATGGGCCAGAATACGTGTCCTTTTGATGCGGGCCCCTCAGACATTTCGGGGGGGGGGGGGGGGGTCAGCTGACCCCTTTGACCCCCCTGCGTGCACTACTGTCCGCCTTCATTAGAAAATAATAGAGTCACCCACAATCAACCCGAGTGCCAATATGCATGCAAAGACGCTTGAATGTAATAGCTGTTGCGAATAAGAATTCCCCTCTGATCTGATCTAAGGTCAGTGACAGGTGTTGAGGGTTTGCAGTACGTAGCCTTCGCAAAGAGAGTTCTCAAGGTGGTGGGAAGGCAACCAACCAATAGGAAGTGAGCCAGCTGGCCGTGATTCTGAACTCCACCCAACCAATAGGTAGTGAGCCAACTGGTTGTCATGACAACAGTCGTAAGACGCAAGCATCAACAGCAACATTCTCCGAGTAGGACGGGAGCCGTTTTCTATTTACCACGCTCTGAGTTGATCAGCCACCGTAGGTCTTTACTTTTCCCACACTACCGAAAAATATTCATTGAAACAATCTCGTGGTGTTCACAATTTTGCTTCAAAAGATTCTGATTCATGATTCGCGATAGTGGGATTGAAATTGGCCACATGAAGTGGAAATACAAAATGTTTTCTGTGGCCACCAATCAGCCAATTAGTCAGTCATAGGTCTAGGTCCCAGGCCAGTCTCAGCCATAGGTGTGCTGGGAGGCCTACGAGATAAAACACCGATCCATTATAGACACACAAATTCAGCATGCCACCACTCCCGATAGAGTGCCAATCAACACAGCGAACACTCATGGGTCAAAGGTCCGGAGACGACACCGCGACACTCGGTGGACGTAGCGTCTCCCCGAACTGACCGGCTGCAGCACGTCACGCAGCCGACTTCTCTGGCGTGATACTGTGACACGGTGCACCCCTCCTGTCCCCGACACGGCCCGGCCGGGCTGATGTGCCGCCACGACTGCGGCGCGGTCGGGCGGTCTGAGTCCTGCCGCTCTGTCTCACCGCCAACTCCGCCAGCCGCCACACCGCCACATGCTGCTGCCAAACGCCCAGCTGATGTGTGGGCGCCACTGCCAAACAGGGCCCCCGCCCGGTCACAGCCGACACAGTCACCCTGGCCGGCTAACTGCCACTGGTCAATTGACCGCTGAAAATAATTTTGACACACCACTTCTACCATGGGCAAAATGGGCATGGACTTGGGAAGAGTATGAAATCAATAACTTATTCCAGATGCCTTTTGTCTATACGGTAATTGGTCCAGTACCCAGTAGCGTTCTGCAACATTCAAATGCCACATAATGCTTTACCTCTTCGAACGATAGCATACAAACGCATCTGTTTTCTTCGGAATACCTTTCGGAGTTTCAAACTCCCTAGAAAAGAAGAAAAAAAAAACGCCTTTTCAATCTCACAAAACGACTCTAGCAAATTATAAAATGGTATAGGACGAGAGCTCTGTTGATTCTGATCTCCTAGTTTTATTCATCTTCCCAGCAAAAAAAAGCGCACATATCCTCTGTAACCTACTTCATCTTCACTGGTCGCCCTCAGTACCGCCATCGTCGGACGCAGAACTGGTAACCCCGACCATCGGGCGTTTAGGGTGCTTAATTACTCGCTTACTACCTTAATCAGTTTTTTTTTTAAATAGGTACTCTCAGGGAGCGTAGGGATTATTCGCAGGGCTTGGAAGTCGGGTAACAGGCTGGAGCCCTCCGACGCAGAAACGTGAGCCCCGTGGACGACCCGTTCGTGGGAAGATAGAGTGTGACTGTTTGTGGTCCACCTCACCCCAGAGCTACGCAAAAACTCCGGGTTGCCGTATTGAGCCGCATCCAGTCGGTAGACGTGACTCATTATATCGAACGATGACCAGTCCAAACGAAAGGGGGCGCCAGTTGACAGGCACTTGCAGATGGCGCCTCGAGAACATTCTTTGCAAGCTAGATGGGTCCTGTCTTTCTGGGCTGATTGGAATTGCATTTCCTATCGCTTGCACCGGCACCCACTGGATGGCCGGGCCAGAGTGCCTCCAGGGCCGTGGCCGAGTGCTTCCAAGACTACATTAAAGGGGCCTTGGCATCGCGACGTGCGGCGGCGGCGGCGGGCGGCGGTGTCGCGGCGCTACAGTGAAAATGACACCAGCGCAACATAGTACCCCGAGGCGGCAGATAGGGTTGTTTTAATTGTATTTATGTATTACCATTATGAGTTACTGGTCGTTTTTTGTTTTGTTTTGCTCCTATTTATTAATATTATCATTACGAGTGTAGGGGAGGCGCCTTGTCATAAGCCGACAGAGCTTTTGCGCCAATCCTGAAACAATGTATGTTATCGCCCTTTTATAATGCCGAATAACATGTATCCAGCAACAACAACAACCGGACGGGACAGGCGAGCCAGTGAGTGGAACGTTCGGTGATAATATTAGATGATGCCATTTGAAATGCCATTTGGAATAAGTCCCCCTGGCTCCTCGAATTTTATCAAACGAGATTGGCATGTATAATGTTATCATCGACTGAAACTTAGTGCTCCTACAACTAAGCGAATCGAGTAGCAGTGGTCGGCTGAGTTGCCGCCTGGCTGCTGGCCGTGTCCGTGTGACTTACCACCTGTGTGACGGAGTCGGCGTGCTGCGTGCTCACGTGGTCGGCCAGCGTTGTCTCAGTGAAGCCCATCCGACCGCAGTGCGGACAGACGAACGAGCGGGGCTGCTCCAGAGGCAGCGCCTCGCCGCCGTACAGCACCTCTGCACACAGACAGACACACACATACACAGTTATACTGCAGCTCCTCTGCCTTCACATACAGCTAGTATCCATGGACAGTCAGACAGAACGGGACAAAACAGGACAAAACAGGACAAAACAGGACAAAACAGGACAAAACAGGACAAAACAGGACAAAACAGGACAAAACAGGACAAAACAGGACAAAACAGGACAAAACAGGACAAAACAGGACAAAACAGGACAAAACAGGACAAAACATGACAAAACATGACAAAACAGGACAAAACAGGACAAAACAGGACAGGACAGGACAGGACAGGACAGGACAGGACAGGACAGGACATAACAGGACATAACAGGACAGAACATAACAGGACAGAACAGGACAGGACAGGACAGGACAGAACAGGAGAGGACAGAACAGGACAGGACAGAACAGGACAGAACAGGACAGAACAGGACAGAACAGGACAGAACAGGACAGAACAGGACAGAACAGGACAGAACAGGACAGAACAGGACAGAACAGGACAGAACAGGACAGAACAGGACAGAACAGGACAGCACAGGACAGAACAGGACAGAACAGGACAGAACAGGACAGAACAGGACAGGACAGGACGACATGACATGGAATGACATAGACATGACATGTTATGACATAACCAGTGGTGGGCAACTTCCGTTACTAACGGAACTACTTTTTCAGTAACTGAGTAACGATCTAGTTACTTTTCAAAACAGGTAACGGATCAAGTAACTTCCGTTACTTTATAATCAAGTCCGTTACTCCCTTGTGTTTTGTGTTAAGATAATAGGTCGGTGTGAAAAGGATGCATGATTGGCAAAGTTGCTGTTTGCTGGTATACATTTTGTACTCTTTTGTACTTTTTTTACATTTTTGTACTCTTTGAAAAGGGGAAAATAAACATAATAAAATCAAATATGATTAATAATAATATTTTATTTGATTATTAATCATATTTGATTTTATTATGTTTATTTTCCCCTTTTCAAAGAGTACAAAAATGTAAAAAAGTACAAAAGAGTACAAAACAGGACAGGACAGGACAGGACAGGACAGAACAGGACAGGAGAGGACAGACCAGGAAAGAATCAACAATCAACTGCACAGCTCCCAGGAAAGTCTCAGACACTCAGTGTCTGAGACTTTCCTGGGCGCTGTGCAGTTGGCGCCGACACATGTCACAGTGGCTGACACTGTGACTATGAAATCACAGCAACTCACACACAGCAACACTCGCTCCCCTCCCCTCTCCACTCACCAATCTAGCACAAACACATCTGCCTACTCCTCCACATCCCACCAATCTAGCACAAACACATCTGCCTACTCCTCAACATCCCACCAATCTAGCACAAACACTCTGCCTACTTCTCAACATCCCACCAATATAGCACAAACACATCTGCCTACTCCTCAACATCCCACCAATATAGCACAAACACATCTGCCTACTCCTCAACATCCCAACAATCTAGCACACACACACATCTGCCTACTCCTCCATATCCCACCAATCTAGCACAAACACATTTGCCTACTCCTCCATATCCCACCAATTGAGCACAAACACATCTGCCTACTCCTCCACATCCCACCAATCTAGCACAAACACATCTGCCTACTCCTCAACATCCCACCAATCTAGCACAAATACATCTGCCTACTCCTCAACATCCCACCAATCTAGCACAAACACATCTGCCTACTCCTCAACATCCCACCAATCTAGCACAAACACATCTGCCTACTCCTCAACATCCCACCAATCTAGCACACACACACACCCATCTGCCTACTCCTCAACATCCCACCAATCTAGCACAAACACATCTGCCTACTCCTCAACATCCCACCAATCTAGCACAAACACTCTGCCTACTTCTCAACATCCCACCAATCTAGCACAAGCACATCTGCCTACTCCTCCATATCCCACCAATTGAGCACAAACACATCTGCCTACTCCTCCACATCCCACCAATCTAGCACAAACACATCTGCCTACTCCTCAACATCCCACCAATATAGCACAAACACATCTGCCTACTCCTCAACATCCCACCAATCTAGCACAAGCACTCCGCCTACTCCTCAACATCCCACCAATCTAGCACAAACACTCCGCCTACTCCTCAACATCTCACCAATCTAGCACAAACACATCTGCCTACTCAACATCCCACCAATCTAGCACAAACACTCTGCCTACTTCTCAACATCCCACCAATCTAGCACAAACACATCTGCCTACTCCTCCATATCCCACCAATTGAGCACAAACACATCTGCCTACTCCTCCACATCCCACCAATCTAGCACAAACACATCTGCCTACTCCTCAACATCCCACCAATATAGCACAAACACATCTGCCTACTCCTCAACATCCCAACAATCTAGCACACACACACACATATGCCTACTCCTCCATATCCCACCAATCTAGCACAAACACATTTGCCTACTCCTCCATATCCCACCAATTGAGCACAAACACATCTGCCTACTCCTCCACATCCCACCAATCTAGCACAAACACATCTGCCTACTCCTCAACATCCCACCAATATAGCACAAATACATCTGCCTACTCCTCAACATCCCACCAATCTAGCACAAACACATCTGCCTACTCCTCAACATCCCACCAATCTAGCACAAACACACATCTGCCTACTCCTCAACATCCCACCAATCTAGCACAAACCCATCTGCCTACTCCTCAACATCCCACCAATCTAGCACAAACACATCTGCCTACTCCTCAACATCCCACCAATCTAGCACAAGCACTCCGCCTACTCCTCAACATCCCACCAATCTAGCACAAACACTCCGCACTCTAGCACAAACACTCCTCAACATCCCACCAATCTAGCACAAACACATCTGCCTACTCCTCAACATCCCACCAATCTAGCACAAGCACTCCGCCTACTCCTCAACATCCCACCAATCTAGCACAAACACTCCGCCTACTCCTCAACATCTCACCAATCTAGCACAAACACATCTGCCTACTCAACATCCCACCAATCTAGCACAAACACTCCGCCTACTCCTCAACATCCCACCAATTGAGCACAAACACATCTGCCTACTCCTCCACATCCCACCAATCTAGCACAAACTCTCCGCCTACTCCGCCGACAACACTGACAGTCAGCCCATCAGTCATCCGATCCCACCGCAGCGGGCGCCATCGTCCCACCCCAGCCCGGCCGCTCACCGGCATCGGTCCTGGTGAGGATGCACTGCATCGGGTGGTCGGCAGCATGACGCGTGGTCGTGGAGCCGGCCTCGTGGCAGCCGGCGCACAGGTCGTAGTCGTAGCAGATCAGACACTTGTAGCGCCGGCCGCGGAAGTTGCTCCGCAGACAGGCGTCGCAGCTGACACCTGAGGCAGTCAGTGGCAAGGAGTGGGTCAGCTCACATGACATACATGTAGTTCATACGTCGAGTCCAATTTATGAACCGGATGAAGGTCACGTATGCTGAGGTAAGGTGTTGCTGGTGGATGCACAATGCCCAGGGAACAAAAACAGCCAGGTAGGATCCCAGTTGTATCAGGAAATGTGTTGGTTAGGTGGACTGACCATGACATGTGCCCAATCACATGCAGGTTGGGCCACCAAGCACCTCATAATTGGTAGGCACAAAATCCTCCCAATCCCTGTGGGGAATAGCCCCAGATTAGCTTTCTCATCGTGGCTACTGAGACAAGGTTAGTATGTGAGTACTGGTATATTTGGATACACAGGAGTTCATGATTAATATTTTTGTTCTGATGCATATGCAATATTTTAGTCACAAAATCAATAATCAAAACCAACTGTACACAATGACTACAACTCATACCAACTTCTGGCATGATAATAGATAGATACCTACCTAAATAACCAGTGAGATGGTCTGCATTCAGCCTTATAAAAAGGCAAGGCAACTCTGGTGTGATGATGTTTTGGGCTATATATATATATATATATATATATATATATATATATATATATATATATATATATATATATTATATATATATATATATATATATATATATATATATATATATATATATATATATATATATATATATATATATATATATATATATATATATATATATATATATATATATATATATAATAT
>JAXIVJ010015098.1:0-25000 GCA_036785665.1 Chirona hameri
TTACACTTGCAGTTGTGTTGTGGAAGCCTCCCTGTTACTGAATAATGATAATGGGGTCAATAATATGGGTATTACATTAAATATATTGATACCAGAAACCAGTTGAGTATCTATAACCACATACACCAACCATTTAAATGAGCAAACAGGTTCTAAGTAATGTCTGACCAAAGTGATGTTGTGCAACAAATTCAAACAGCTTACCTCTCCTGCTTGCCGAGCCAGTTTGAGTGCTGTTGACAGGCATAGTTCTAGATCAACTTCAGCCATTTTCTTCTGTTCCTTTTATACAACCTCCAAATGTATATATCTGCAAGGAAAACAAAAAAAAATGAAGCATGGCTAATTATAATACGTTATACCTAATGCATGCTATTTTTACACTGTATGGGCCTGTTCCCGTGGCACCTCTAACCTCCTCCAAGTTGCTCCAACTTGCAACTGTCATATCCTATTGCACACAGTTGCAAGCTGGAGCAACTTGGAGGAGGTTAGAGGCGCCACTGGAACAGGCCCTATAGCAAAATCATATATACATACCTGTATGAAATCCCTGACATGTCTGACTCTGGTGTTTGTCAACACCAGACATGCCATGGAAGCAATGGTGTGTTTCTGCTTTAGGGTG
Source organism: Chirona hameri (assembly GCA_036785665.1). Taxonomy (NCBI): domain Eukaryota; kingdom Metazoa; phylum Arthropoda; class Thecostraca; order Balanomorpha; family Balanidae; genus Chirona; species Chirona hameri. Next base: position 629 of record JAXIVJ010015098.1, read on the forward strand.
TTAACACCACAATCACCATGAAATGTCCAGCATTACAGCATGCCCAGCCTCACAGTGGTTTGCCCTACATCCCAGAAAGATACCCGGCATTGGCCTCATCATTGTACAACATAACCTATATCAGTATCAGCATGGCAACTTATAACAAAACAATAACAGATGAAACTTAATTGAACAGGTACCAGAAGATGCATAACACAAAATAGGCTTGTGATGATTTGGGTTTAAGGGCGCCGCAGCTACTAGGCTATGTTGATGTGGTACCTATGAAAAATAGGCTTCCTTACCAGTTACCACAGCGATATCTGCGCAAAGGCGCGAACACAAGGGTGTATCTATTAAACCTTGGGATTTATATAGACGCGAATAGGAGACGGAAAGCGAAAGCTCTGGTAAGGAGTGGTTAGTTATATTTATCGAACTATGTTTTTAATCCAATAAGGGCTATTTTCATACATGATAAGCACAGAAACATCCATGACCTTTTGCTTCATGGAATGTAGCAGCTGCGCAAAGTAAGGGAACATATAAAATCAGACCTTAAAGTACTGCAATTAAACTGAGGCATTACAAAAATCAGTCACTTTATAATAGGGTTTTAAACTGAGATAGCAGTTTTGAAGGCCATCTAGAGAAATCACTTACGGCATACCATGGATGAGAGGTAGTCTCTTATCCATGGGCATACTCCGTTTGGTTGTAAATACTCGCCTGCCGAATATATGTTGGTGTTTTGTCCTGAACTCAGTGGCGCACGCAGGGGGGGGGGGGGGGGTCAAAGGGGTCAGCTGACCCCCCCCCAAATTTCTGAGGGGCCCGTATTTCTGAGGGGCCCGTTTCTGGTAGGGGCCCAGTCTTGGTCAGGCCCGATCGAGGAAGGGTCCGGTGCTGGCAAAGGCGTGGCATGGGATGATGGGGCCCGGTCACAACAGGGCCCGGTCCTCGCATATTCTTGACACGGGCCCGTTTCTGGTAGGGGCCCGGTCTTGGTCAGGCCTGATCGAGGCAGGGGCCCGGTGCTGGCAAAGGCGTGATATGGGGCCCGGTCAGAACGAGAGCCCAGTACTTGAACATTATTGATGCGGGCCCGTTTCTGGTAGGGGCCCGGTCTTGGTCAGGCCCGATCGAGACAGGGGCCCGGTGCTGGTAAAGGCGTGATATGGGGCCCGGTCAGAACGAGGGCCCGGTCACAACAGGGCCCGGTCATTGCATATTCTTGATACGGGCCCGTTTCTGGAAGGGGCCCGGTCTTGGTCAGTTCCGATCGAGGCAGGGTCCCGGTGCTGGCAAAGGCGTAGCATGGGGCCCGGTCAGGACGAGGGCCCGGTCACAACAGGGCCCGATCCTCGCATATTCTTGATACGGTCCCGTTTCTGGTAGGGGCCCGGTCTAGGTCAGGCCTGATCGAGGCAGGGGCCCGGTGCTGGCAAAGACGTGATATGGGGCCCGGTCACAACAGGGCCCGGTCCTTGCATATTCTTGGTACGGGCCCGTTTCTGGTAGGGGCCCGGTCTTGGTCAGGCCTGATGGAGCCAGGGGCCGGTGCTGGCAAAGGCGTGGCATGTGGCCCGGTCATAACAGGGCCCGGTCCTCGCATATTCTTGATACGGGCCCGTTTTTGGTAGGGGCCTGGTCTTGGTCAGGCCCGATCGAGGCAGGGGCCCGGTGCTGACAAAGGCGTGATATGGGCCCGGTCACAGCAGGGCCCGGTCCTTGCATATTCTTGATGCGGGCCCGTTTTTGGTAGGGGCCGGTCTTGGTCAGGCCCGATCGAGGCAGGTGCCCGGTGCTGGGAAAGACGTGATATAGGGCCCGGTCAAAACGAAGGCCCGGTCACAACAGGGCCCGATCCTGGCAAATTCTTAATACGGGCGTATTTGATATTGATACGTATTTTTTACATTATCCATTGTTGCTTCAGGAAATGGTTTATGGCAACTTGTGGCAACATGATGGTGGGCGCGAATGACGTAGTCGAGGCGCACTAAAACCCCAACGATGATGATGATGACATAACTACCGGGGATCGGACTGCCTAACCTGCCTAACATGTAAAATATAATTGTTGTTGTTGTCATTTACCTCATTTCGTCAAATTTACTCTCGACAGTTGCAGGCACGTAGCCAAGGGGAGGGCGGCGGGGGCGGCCGCCCCCCCCCCTAGAGGCCAGGAGGGCCCTTTTTGGCGCGCGAGGGCCCTTCTCGGCGCGCGCAGCGCGCCGAAAAGGGCCGACGAGACCGAGCGAAGCGCGGTACCATAGGCTCTTTACTACACGAAGCGTGGTCTTTATATATTTTAGCGGACTTCGGAGACCCTTTAGGGCCACCAGGACCCTCTCTGAAAGACCAGAGGGCCCCTTGGACGTTCAAAAGAACCCTGTGCATGTCAGAGGGGCCCCTGGCAAGACCGAAAGGGCCCTGAGCGGGTCAGAGGGCCCCCTGAGCACGTCGAATGGGCCCCCTGAACACGTCGAATGGGCCCCTAGCCAGCACAGAGGGGCCCCTGAGCATGTCGACAGGGCGACAAAGCGGTCAGCGCAGTCCTTTGCCAGGTCATAAGGGCCCCTGAGCAGGTTGGAGGGCCCCTGGACAGACCAGAGGGCCCCTGGGAAGTTAAGAGGGCCCCTGTGCAGGTCAGAGGGGCCCTGACCAGACCGAAAGGGCCCCTAGGTGGGTGAGAAGGGTCCCTGAACATGCCGAATGAGCCCCTAGCCAGCACAGAGGGGCCCCAGAGCAGGTCGGAGGGCCCTCGGAGCATGTCGCAAGGCGACAAAGCAGCCAGCGCAGTCCCTTGCTAGGTCGGAAGGGCCCCTTAGAATGTTAAAGGGCCCCTGGAGAGACCAGAGGGCCCCTGGAAAGTTAAAAGGGCCCCTGCGCAGATCGGAGGGGCCCCTGATCAGACCGAAAGGACCCCTATGCGGGTAAGAAGGGCCCCTAAACATGCCGAAGTGGCCCCTAGCCAGCACGGAGGGGCTCCAGGGCAGGCCGGAGGGCCCCTTGAGCATGTCGGCAAGGGCGACAAAGCAGCCAGCGCAGGCCGACGAGAAGAGTCGCTGGGCTGATCGGAGGGGCTCCTGGGCAAGTCAGAGGGACCCCTGGCTAGACCGAAAGGGTCCCTGGGCCGGTCGGAAGGGCCCTTGAACATGCCGGATGAGTTCCTAGCCAGACTGGAGGGGCCCCTGTGCAGGTTGGAGGGCCCTTGAGCAGGGGCGTCGGATTGCGGGGGCAAACGGTAGTTCGAAAATCCTGGGGGCAAAGGGTAGTTTTGCCCCCCCCCCCCATATTTTAGCCTGCTCAATCTGGGGCAACATGACCCTTCCCCTCCCCAGGATTTTCATTTGAGGGGGGGTTGGGTACCCTGCGCCCCGCAATCCGCCGCCCCTGCCCCTGAGCATGTCGGCAGGGCGACAAAGCAGCCAGTGCAGTCCCTGGCGAGGTCGGAAGGACCTCTGAACAGGCCGAATGGGCCCCTTGACACACAAAAGGGGCTTCTTGGAAGGTCAGAGGAGTCTCTGGTGAGACCGGAAGGGTCAAAGCACGTAGAGATCGCAGATGCAGATTAAATACAAAGAGGACTTACTCCACAATACAAATATTAAAAGCGGAGTTTTCGCGTATATTGTAACACCCTTCGTCAGGGTGCTACAATATACCCGAAAGATCCGATTTTATTTTTTCCTGCAGAGTAAGCCCTCTTTGTATTATATATATATATATATATATATATATATATATATATATATATATATATATATATATATATATATATATATATATATATATATATATATATATATATATATATATATATATATATATATATATATATATATATATATATATATATATATATATATATATATATATATATATATATATATATATATATATATATATATACATATATATATATATATATATATATATATATATATATATATATATATATATATATATATATATATATATATATATATATATATATATATATCACCCACTCCACATCATGTCTTTTCGCTTCGCCGATCCCAGATGAGTCTCTGAACAGGTCGGAAGGGCGTAGAAAAGGTCAGAGGGGCCCCTAGACGATCTGAAGGGACCTTGGGCCTTTTAACAGTAAGAATATAGTTGTACAGGGAATCAAACTCAAAATTTTCGCGCCGCTCCGCGGCGCAATTTAACTACAAATTCTATTATATGCGGGTTAGGAAAAAATCGGTCAGTTTCTCGGCGCATTTATGTGTTATGTTGCTACTTTCCTATATTATTGGGCAAAATAGTTCATTTTAGCACTTTTTCCCCGCACTTTTGAACGCACAATATAGCAATTTTAGAGGTCCGCACCATACGCAATGCGACGCATTGATGAGAAAGCAACCCAGGGCATAATACTCAAAATTTTCGCGCCGTTCCGTGGCGCAATTTGTTTAAGAGTTCCAGGTCTTGAGCTTAAAAAAATATTCCAAGTTGGTGGTTTTGCTGATTCCAAATTCGTGTCGCTGGTTCAAAAGTTGATGTGGCAGTTTGCTAACTCCAGCTCCTAAACGTTGGTATGGCCCATGCCATACCTGCCATACTGCATTTTCCAGCCTTGTAACGTGCCTTTTCATGCGTTTTTTTTAGGGGGGGGGGGGCCTTTCAACGCTTGGGAATGGGTCCTTTCAACGCTCGGGAAGGGGCCCTTTCGAGGCGCCGCCCTCCCCTGGACGAAATCCTGGCTACGTGCCTGGACAGTTGTACCGCACATCAGTAGCACACGCACCTAAAATTCGCAGATCAGTAGCACACGCAGTCACCTTACACGACATTGACAAGAAAATTATAATGTCTTAGGTCCCATGCTGTAGGGGGCCCGCTCAAAAACAAGTGACCGAAATCCGCGAAGTTGTCTAAAAACGGGTGGGGGCCCGCTCACAAGGGGGCCCGCTCTTAGGGCTCTGACCCCCCCGAAATGGAATCCTGCGTGCGCCACTGCGCTGAACTTGTGTGCATTGTTGAACATATGAACATTCCCTCAGAACATAATCGACGAACATATATAAAGAGCGTCGTTGCGCTAATCTACTCAGTAAAACTGAGCATGGTGCATACCATTCGAAAGCACTAAATGTTACACAGATAATCAACCCAACATAATGCACCTGGGGCCCTAGGGGCCCAGCTAGGGCCGCTTCAGATTTTGTCTTAGTTAAAGGGGGTTTCCCTATAAAACGCTAGGAACCCAGTCGTGTTGCATACCATTATAAAACACTCAATTTTCCAATGCTAATTCAATCATCAGAATGCAGCTGAGGGCCCTAGGGGCCCAGCCAGGGCCGTTCCTATTTTTTGACCCTATGGGGCGGCCGCTACGATTTCCTTCAAATTTACTCTATCGACTCCTCAGACAAAGAAAATAAATATGGCTGAAGAATGTACCTGGTCATTTAAGAATAGGGCCCCTATGGTCGATACGGACCCCTTTATAAGGTAAAGGGGCCTTTGCCCCCACAAAATGCTAGGAAACCCAGTCAAGTTGCATATCAATCGAGAACACTTAGTTTTCAAAAGCTAATGCAATCATCATAATACAGCTTGGAGCCCTAAGGGCCAACTGGGGCCGTTCCTATTTTTTGGCTCTATGGGGGACCCAACGATTGCATTCAAATTTACTCTATCGACTCCTCAGACCAAGAAAACATCTCTCTGAAGAAATATACAAGGCCATTTAAGATTAGTGCCCCCTAGGGCCGATTATGACACCCCTTATAAGATAAAGGGGACTTTGCCCCCCCAACAAAAACGTTAGGAAACCCAGTCACGTTGCATATCATTCGAAAACGCTTAATTTCCCAAAGCTAATGCAATCATCAGAATGCAGCTGGGAGCCCTAGGGCCCCAACTAGGACTGTTCCTATTTTGTTTGGCCACCCTACAGTTTCCTTCAAATTTACTCTATTGACTTCTCAGACCAAGAAGACAAATGTGGCAGAAGAAATATACCTGATCATTTAAAGATTAGGGCCCCTAGGGCCGATTAGGACCCCTTATAAGGTAAAGGGTCTTGGCACCCAAAACGTTAAGAAACCCAGTCAAGTTGCATATCATTCGAAAGCACGTAATTTTCCAAAGCTAATTAAATCATTTTAATGCAGCTGGGAGCCCTACGGGCCCAACTAGGGCTGTTCTTATTTTCTGGCCCTATAGTGTGGCCCCTACGATTTCCTTCAAATTTACTCTATCGACTCCTCAGACCAAGAAGACAAATCTGGCTCAAGAAATATGCCTGGTCATTTAAGATTAGGGTCCCTAGGGCCGATTAGGACCCCTTATAAGGTAAATGGTTCTTTGCCCCAACAAAGTTAGGAAACCCAGTCAAGTTGTATATCATTTGAAAGCGCTTACTTTTCTAAAGATAATAGAATCTATAGAAGCTAAAGCTAATAAATAAAGCTAATAGAAGCCAAGCTGCATCAGAATGCAGCTGGGAGCCCTAGGGGCCAACTAGGGCTGTTCTTATTTTTTGGCCGCCCTACAATTTCCTTTAAATTTACTCTATCGACTTCTCAGACCAAGAAGACAAATCTGGCTGAAGAAATATACCTGGTCATTCAAGCCTAGGGCTCCTAGGGCCGATTAGGACCCACTTTTAAGGTAAAGGGTCTTTGCCCCACAAAACGTTAGGAAACCCAGTCAAATTGCATATCATTCGAAAGCGCTTAATTTTCCAAAGCTAATACAATCATAATAATGCAGCTGGGAGCCCTAGGAGCCCAACTAGGGCCGTTCCTAATTTTTGGCCCTATGGGGCGGCCCCTACGATTTCGTTCAAATTTACTCCATCGACTCCTCAGACAACAAATCTGGCTGAAGAAATATACCTGGTCATTTAAAAATAGGGCCCCTAGGCCCGATTAGGACCCCTCCCTTATAAGGTAAAGGGGCCTTTGTCCCCCCCCAAACAAACGCTAAGAAACCCAGTCAAGTTGCATATCATTCGAAAACTCTTAATTTTCTAAAGCTAATGCAATAATCATAATGCAGCTGGGAGCCCTGGGGGCCAACTAGGGCCGTTCCTATTTGTTGGCCCTATCGGGCGGCCCTACGATTTCCTTGAGATGTACACTATCGACTCCTCAGAACAAGAAAATAAATCTGGCTGAAGAAATATACCTGGTAATTTAATATTAGGGCCCCTAGGGCCGATTAGGACCTCCTTATAAGGTAAAGGGGCCTTTGCCCCCCAAAAAAACGTTGGGAAACCCAGTCAAATCGCATATCATTCGAAAACACTTAATTTCGCAAAGCTAATGCAATCATCGGAATGCAGCTGGGAGACCTAGGGGCCAACTAGGGCCGTTCCTATTGTTTGGCCCTATCGGGCGGCCCCTACGATTTCCTTCAAATTTACTCTATCGCATGGCCTATTTTAAGGGAAAACCACTGGGGGGGGGGGGGGGGCAAAAAGGTATCCCCATTTTTGGGGGCACCTTTTTGTGGCAAAAGGTACCCCATTTTTTCCCTCCGCGGATTTGGGCCAGTCACTTGATTTTGGTATTCGATCTTAAGAAATTCACTTTCCGAATTCACAAAAATTTATTTTGTGGACATTTTTCCGAGAAGACAATTTTTTTTGGGGGGCAAAACAAAAATCACAAATCCGAGACAGCCATTTGGAAGAAAATGTAATTTCCTTTCTTTTGACGTTTTTATTTGCAATTTTCTTTGAAACTCTATTTTTACGATTTGCCCAACATTTATTGTTTTTCCACCAAAAATGGCATGACATGACGTCATTAAAACGTTATTATCTCCCAAAATACTACATAAATTTCATTGAAATTTAGTGAGAAGACTTATAATTGGTGCAGTATAAGGTACTGCAAGTTTCACGTTGATATCTATCACAGTTTTAAAGTTATTGAGAAAATACGGGAGGGGGCAAATTCTTCCCTCCCCCTCCCAGCGGGGCGCGTGTCACCGGGGCTGCATGAATTGCATCAGGTGTGCTGTTTTGTCTATCATTGAAAGCAAGGGATATATACAAACTTCAAATTCAATCACTTGAGAAAAGAAAAAACTTCCGTTTTCATGAAGTTTTCTCCTAAGATCATTGTTTTTCACGGTCAGTGCAGGGAACGCGCAGGAGAGGGGGGGGGGGGGGAGGGAATACTTGTATTGCATGCCCCCCCCAGATTCTTGTGTGTGTGTGGAGGGGGGGGGGGGGGGAGGGTTGCCCCTGATGTCCGCCCCTGGATCCGCCAGTGGGGGCGGATGCCATCCCCTTAGATTTGTTTTGGAAATAGCAGAAAACGACGCCATTTCGCGCCGCCATTTTTGATACAACTGCTTGCCTATCAATTGCCAAAATCCTGTTAATTTGTTTACCTCGGGTCTCCTCAGGTCACGTCACTAAGTCAAGTCTAGTGATCCCACCTCCAAAAAATGTGAGGTCGTGCCGCCGTAGCACATTGTTTGACCGATCAGTTGAATACTCACAGGATTTAAGCAGGTTACAAACACCTACAATTCTTCTATTTCGGATGATTTTTATATCGGTGACCTAAGGTGAAGTCTATTTTGTGACTTCCCAATTATAAGTCATTGGGGAAACATGAAAATGCATATAAATCCACAGGAAATGGCCAAATTTGCCCAATTTTCCCCGGAGTCCCGCATCTTTTGCAAAATACAAAGATCCAGTGGCGGATCTAGGGTTGGGCAAAATGGGAAATTGCCCCCCCTAAACCGCCTGAAATCGGCGCAAGATTGACATATGTCCTGATATAGAAGAAAATCTCAGCAACTTTTACTAAGGAAAGTTAGCTTTATCACGCGCCCTGGACGGGGAGGGAGGGGGGGGGGCGAAATCCACCCACCCATCCGGTTTTTCGCAGATAGCGCAAAAATGACGGCGCTGCACGCCACCGTTTTTTGCATACCTGTTCGGAAATGAACTACCCGCATTATGTCAAATTCTTGATCTCGGATCATCTCAGGTCAGGTCACCAGACCAGGTCAGGTGATGGCTCCACCTCCAAAACGTTTGCGGTGGTACCGCAGCCACAGTTTTAGGCCGATCGGTTTCAATCTTGCAGGATTTGATAAGATGATAGATACCTACAATTTGTTTATCTCGGATTTTTTTGTATATCGGTGACCTAAGGTCAGGTCAATTTCGTGACCGCCAACACTGTTTTGTCAATAACTATCGACATAATGACGATAGAGAAGTGAAAACGGTACCAATGTGTTTGTCTCGTCGAGACACGTCCCCCAATATGCAACATGATCTAATTGGGTCACCACTTGACCTTGACCTGTGATCAAATTTATCAGTTGACCTAACCTAGTCAACATTAACATGATTCAAAGCGCCTTGACGAGGCAAACATGATGGCGTCAAACGTAATGCTTTATCTTTATTAGGTAAAAAGTTATTTGTGAAAAACAGTTTTGCCAAAAAATAACATTTTTGACATTCGATGACCTCTGGAGCCTAAACTATTGACCTGAGATAAAATCTGAGGACACCCTGTCAATTGAATTTTTTAAGAGCTTTCCATTACTTTCCGTTTGTTCCTAGCTATCATAGTTCATGTGATATCTGGGGGTTTCTGGAGCGAAGTCCTAAAACTGTAAAATCTGACCTTTGATCACCTCTGGTGACCTCAATATTGACCTGACCTAAACAAATACCGATATACTTTCCATAGAGCTTGTCTCGACCTATCTAACACCGTTTTTTGCTTGTTACGTTGCGTGGTTTTCGAGATCATAGGGGGGAGGGCGTTTCGACGCCCCCCCCCCCTCCTCGAACTCGGCTCCTATGGGACGTACACCAAGCCCGAAAACATCGTTCGAAAGCTTGTCCAAAAGCATTTTGAAGCTATTTCGGCATTTTCTTAACAGGTCAATATTGAGGTCACCAGAGGTCATCAAAGTTCAAATTTCCTATTTTTAGGACTTCACTCCAGAAACCTCCAGATATCACAGGAACTAACGGAACTAGCTAGGAACAAACGGAAAAAACAATGGAAAGCTCTTGAAACATTCAATCGACACGGATCGCCACGTGTCCTCAGATTTCAGCTCAGATCAATAGCTTAGGCTCCAGAGCCCATCAAATGTAAAAAAAAACTATTTTTTAGCAAAAGAGTTTTCACAAATTACTTTTTACCTGAATATGATAAGGAAATAATTTTGACGTCATCGTGTTTGTCTCGTCGAGGCACTTCGAATCATATTCATGGTGACCAGGTTAGGTCAACTTAGATATTTTACCTCAGGTCAAGGTCAATTGGCGACCCAATCAGGTCATGCTGGACATTGGGAGACGTGCCTCGACGAGACAAACACATTGGTGGCAGTTTTACTTATCTATCTTTGTTTTGTCGAGAGTTATTGACACAAAAGTGTTGGTGATCTCGAATGACCTCGTCTGACCCTGTAGGGGTCACTGAACGAAAATTGCACCTGGGTCTTCAAGAATGTCCTATGATAACATGATCTACAAGGAATTGGGCTGATATCGTGCGTATCCTCAGAATAGGAAGCATTTGAATATTTCCCCATTGACTTATAATGGGTAGGTCACGAAATTGACCCGACCTTAGGTCACTGATATCAAACATCCGATATATACGAATTGTAGATACCTAGGACTTTATAAAATCCCGTAAGTACGATGTCTATCGGCCAAAAACTATGGCTATGGTGTGACCACAAGCTTTTTTGGAGCTGGGGTCACGTGACTTGGTCTGGTGACCTGACCTGAGATGAAACGAGGTATTTTTTTAACATAATGTGGACAATTGATGTTCGAACAGCTATGCTAAAAACGGTGGCGCTGCGCGCCGCCGTTTTTCCGCTATCCTTGAAAAACCTGTGGGAGGGGGGGGGGGGGGGAGGGGTCTAAACGCCCCCCCCCCCGGCACGGCGCGGGTTAAATCAGCTATCAATGCATAAGCAAGCCAAATCCGATGCGTTTTCATAATTGTGTGACACTTTTCGGAATTCCCCCCCCCCCAACCACCCGTTCTGGATCCGCCAATGCAAAGATCCATGTGGTATTTGTATCCTGTGACCTCCACGATGTAAAATCTATTCACCCTGAGGTCATTCGTCATTTTTCTTCCATAACTGTTTTTACCGAACCAGTAAGGCGCCGTAGTTGGCAATGCACGAGCGAACGCGAAGGAAATGTATGGTGAATTTCAACTCGATCAGGGAAGTAGTTTCTGAGATACAAATACGTGGTGCACACGTGCGCACGTTCAGAAGCACCCCACACCTGACTTGTGAGAATGTGGCGGCTGAGAGATCCCTAACCACACTCCAAATATGAACACAATCGGCTCAGCAGTTGCCCCCACCCACTCCAAATTGTGTGGCGACGTTCCTGATCCAACAACACCCCCTCTCCCCCACTCTGCCGCCAATGGGTGATGTTCAAAGGATATTGAAATTCAAGATATTCCGGAAATAATGTAAAGATACTTATTTTGGCTGGGAAATACTCAAACTTAGGAATATCATGACATTTTCATTGGATTTGTATACATTTATCACCAGGTAAACATATTTTATTTTAATTGAATACCTATCAAGCGAAAAATGACATGGAAATACTGAAATCAGGGTGGGCAACATTTCTTGACTGGGGGGGGGGGCAAAACGGCTCACTGGGGGGCATTTGCCCCCCCCCCAGTTAACATGTTAAAATAGGCCCTGCTCTATCGACTCCTTAGACCAAGAAGACTGAGGAAAATACCTGGCTGAGGAAATATACCTGTTCATTTAAGATTCGGGCCTCTGGGGCCGATTAGGACCACCCCTCTTATAAGGTAAAGGGGCTCATGTCCCCCCACAAAATATTAGTAAACCCAGTCAAATTGCATATCATTCGAAAGCGCACATTTTCCAAAGTAATAGGGGGGGGGGGGCTGGTCTGGTTGGAAATGCCACCATTCGATTCAGAGCATACGATTTCATCAGCCGTTTTGAATCTGGTGACTCTAGGTCATTCCTGTGACCTTTGAAAGCCAAAAAGCCCATTTCGGTATTGCAGCCAGCCTCAATCTCAGGAGCGGCCGAGTCGATTTTCTTCAAACTGGCACCATTCGATTCGGGGCATCATCGGCCGTTCTGAATCTGGTGATCCTAGGTCATGCCTGTGACCTTTGTAAGCCAAAAAGCCCATTTCGGTATTGCAGCCAACCTCAAACTCAGGAACGACTGAGTCGATTTTCTTAAAAGCGGCACCATTCGATTCGGGGTATCATCGGCCGTTCTGAATCTGGTGATCCTAGGTCATTCCTGTGATCTTTGTAAGCCAAAAAGCCCATTTCGGTATTGCAGCCAACCTCAAACTCAGAAACGGCTTGGTCGATTTTCTTAAAAACGGCACCATTCGATTCGGGGTATCATCGGCCGTTCTGAATCTGGTGATCCTAGGTCATTCCTGTGATCTTTGTAAGCCAAAAAGCCCATTTCGGTATTGCAGCCAACCTCAAACTCAGAAACGGCTTGGTCGATTTTCTTAAAAACGGCACCATTCGATTCGGGGTATCATCGGCCGTTCTGAATCTGGTGATCCTAGGTCATTCCTGTGATCTTTGTAAGCCAAAAAGCCCATTTCGGTATTGCAGCCAACCTCAAACTCAGAAACGGCTTGGTCGATTTTCTTCAAAAAGGCACCATTCGATTCGGGGTATCTATCCCCAGCCGTTCTGAAACTGGTGACCTTAGGTCATCAACGTGTAGGGGCGGCGCCACCAGGGGGAGGGGGGGGGGGGGGAACGCGTCCCCCTATCTTCAGATAGCGGGGTACAGTACCCCCTATCCCAGCAACCTTTCGCTGGAAGAACAAAATGTACTCCATGCATATAATTTCCTGCATGTGTCGCCAATGTTTTCCATGTTGAAGCTCAATCAAATTTGGTGACATTGCATACCTACAAATATGACGATCCTGAGACCACGGTCATGCTGAAAATTATGCGTTTTCAATCTAACATGTGGATGGTGTGTACAGTGTGTTTGATCGATAATAGTCGCAATATAAGGCTTCGGATGGAAAGTATGGCCGAAAAAACTCAAATACCTTAATTTTGACTTTTGACCTGACTGTGACCTGACAAGTGACCTTATTTGAACAATTTCGCGTATGCTTTAGATGCGTCTCATTAAGAACTTTCAATTGCCTCCTTGCGCGTCTCGCTGTGGTTATTGGTTCGGAAGATAACGAGGGGGTAGAATCTGCCCCCCAAGCGGGGTGGGGGGGGGGGGGGGGGGCGTGTTCGGCTGAATACCCCAGTGGGACGCGGGTTAATGAAGCACTAATACTGAATGTTTCGAGGCCCTAAAACATTAATCTTCAATCATGTCAGGCAAAATGCCAGGCATCAACATCACTTCGCATTTAGTAGCCGTGTTCAAGAAAACATGTGTACGGTGTGGACAGTGTGTTTCACCCTATTATCGCACAAAGTGCTCTCGAAGGTATAATGCATCTCCCACATAAACAAAGTGAAATTGTAAGCAAAGGTCAAGGTCAGGTCACAATAGATTTTATTGAAATTTGTCATATCCGATGCTTATGTGCAGCATTTCTTGGCTATTTTGATGTTTTTGAAGACAAAATAATTATTTCACCGCTCCAACCCGTGTATTTCATGCGTTTTCGATTAGGTTCCTTAGGAATGTGGTTAGGTCCCTTAGGAATGTGGTACCTTACGGATGGTACCAACGCAATACAAAAGCATTGTGAAAACGGCTAATAGGTCGCTATTTGCAAGGGGTCTACGAAAGCCATGCGACACATGTTTTATGGGTTATTACTTATTTTACACGTATAATTATATATTCGCAGCCATTTTCACAACCTGACCCCCGTGGCGGCGGATTTGATTTTGACATGGGGGGGGGGGGGGGCAAGACTTCGATCAATTCAATTCAGGCACGTAGCCAGGATTTTGCTCCAGCCAAGAGAGGCCACAATACCTTTTCACCTGCCGAGGGAGAAAAGGGGGAGGGGGGGGGGGGGGGGGTGCAGTCAGATATTTCAAACCCGATTCTTTCCATGCAACGCCCATAGACGTAATGATAAAGCTTGACGGAATCCCATTTTATCTAATGTAAACTGGATCGCTCAGGGGGGGGGGGGGGGGGGGGGGGGGGGGGGGGGGGGGGGGAGGGGGGGGCATGGCCCCTGTGGCCTACGTCCCTGATTCAGTTCACGTAGTCATATAGCTTAAACACATAGGTTGAAGGATTTGAAGGAAAATTCAAGAAAATAGTTCACCTTGGAAAATTTTCCCAAACACGATTTTATTATATTTTTTAATACAATTTATTTTTAAATTGTCAAAAATGGCCTTATATCGCGCCGATTCAGGACAGAAGGCCGTATATTAATATTGTTTATCAAAACTATATGCATACTCTCTGAGTCAGAGCCCTGACGTCACGCGAATTAAAAAAAAATGGATCAGCCAATCAGATTCGAAAGTAGTCGCGTAAGGATAGACTCGCATTAGAGATGTGCCAACCGGCGGCCGCCGGTTCGCTTGCTAGCACCAGCTGCAAACTGATTGGCTGATGGTATAACCCAGCGGCAGATCTAGCAGTGTTTTTTTTGGGGGGGGGGGGGGCAAATCCAGTGGCGTATTTCCAAAAAGTTGTTGAGCGGGGGAGGCAGGGGCGTCGCCGATTTTTTTTTTTAGGGGGGGGGGGGGTCGGCTGAAATGGGGAAACAAATGTACCCCCATTTTTATGCGTGTATTTAAGCCTTTGCAGCATTTTTAATGTGGTTTTCATGTTATAGTAGGTACTTGTTATATAGCGCCGCGAAGCGGTGTGAAATTTTACGGGTTTGCCTGATAAAACCCAGAAATATGGGCCTTGTAGAGGATAAGAAGCTACAAATGCTATTCATTCAATTCACCGTTACAACGAACCGAAGACGATGACGATGGCTTCGTTATGACAATGGCCACCGATGTGACGCCGCGATGCGGCGTGAAAATGTTAATTTTAGGTCGTGGAAAACGAAATTATAATATTGGAACCAGACCGTGAGTGGAACCAAGTCTCAGGTAACCCCTATTCCTGCACATCTGCTGTTGCACATCTCGGTATGATGCAAAATATTGACAAATATTGAAATTTTATGGGATTGCCTGATAAAACCCAGAAATATGGGCTTCGTAGAGGATAAGAAGCAAAAAACGCTACTCATTCAATTCACCGTTACAACGAACCGAAGACGATGACGTTGGCTTCGTTATGACGATGGCAACCGATGCGACGCCGCGAAGCGGCGTGAAATTTTAATTTTAGGTAGTGGAAAACAAAATTTTATATTGGAACCAGACCGTGAGTGGAGCCAAGCCTCAGGTAACCCCTATTCCTAGTTGCACATCTCGGTATGATGCAAAATATTGAAATTAAGGTAGTTTTTCATATACATATTCCTCGGATAGTAAATCACGATGACCGGTGGCAGTCAGCGCTCAATAGTACATATGATATTAATAACTGTATACATATGTACCGAACTGTACCAAACAACTGGTAACAGTGCAAACGGTTTAAAAGCAGCAAGAGGCAGAACGACTTTCCGCGCATACATGGTCCTTGTGGATCTGGGGAAGCCTGGGGCGAGATGGCTTGGGTCGAGCTGGCTTGGGGAGACGGGGTTCTGGCAAGGTCCCACTATTAGCTCTTCGGTCCAGCCAGTTGGGCACCGCTGGAGCAGGTTCCGGGAGCCGATATCCGTGTCTTTGCGTTCGCTCGCCTTTTTCGGAACTCGGCAGACTAGCTAAACATGTAGCCCGCTTGAATATTTTATGAAGCGAGTGGGCCCTGAGGCTAACAATTAGGTACCGACAAGGAGAGCCTCTGCCAGAACGTAATTAATTCCTTTTCCCATTTTCCAAATTTGTATAAGCAATTGCGAATTGTGTCATGCCGCGGAGCGGCGCGAAATTTTCAAGTTTTTCACTGTGGATAGCTGGATTTTGACTGCTGCAAAGGCAATTTTTGCACCTGTAGGTCCGACCGTTTGGTGGGGGGGGGGGGGGGGAATTATAGTTCCAGGACCTTTGGGGGGGGGGGGGGGGGGGCATGGCCCCTTGCCCCCTGGATCCGCCCCTGGACCATAACCTCTGCCCGGGCACACCAGCACCACATTCCAGCACCACATTCTTTCGCCAGCACAGCATTCATTCGCCAAAAAATCAAATATATTCGGCTGGAGAGTCAAGGAAACTTGCAGATAGGGTTTTCCCAACACTGGCTACACAACTGCTATCTCAGTTTAAAACTAATGTTGAAGGTGAACTATTTCCTTTAAAGGTGATGATGATGATATATTGTGATTTAGAGTGGCGATCTATCAGGGTTGCCAGAGCCCGGAAATTAAGTTAGGGTAACATACAATTGCAATGTAATAGCTACCAGAAAACAAGACTCGGTTTCAGTACCCAAATATTGATTTGCGCCACTTTTGCCTCAAGGACAAGCTACCATATTTTACTGCCATATGAAGTATTTTATTTTTTATTTTTAAACTTTTGCAATGCTCATCATTTTTACCATATATAGTAAAGGATGTCATTTTCGACTGCGGAAGACGGGGGGGGGGGGGGGGGGGAGCAAAAAGATAGTTTTGCCCCCGCTTGATTATGCCAGCGGGTGCGGCTGCCCCCGCTGCCCCCCCCCGAATCCGCCGCCCCTGCCTGACCCCATATAATGGTCCTCAGCAAGTCAAAATCAGGTCACATGGTCAACATTTTAAATTGATTAATATAAATAAAAAAGGCATGTTTCTAGACCAGTTTGGTCTCAGAAATACAGCGGTGGAATTTATATGTCTGTATCTGATCAATAAAAGAAAAAACAAACGTAACTTAACAAATGACGTCATGAGTCACTTATACTTAGGTAGCCATAAGTCAGTCAAAAATAAAGATATTTCTTTGAAATTTGGTTTTGGTGTCGTTCATACTTAGTTCTCCCATATATATTCCATTTTTGTTTAATATCTTCAAATGTTTTGATTTTGTGTGAATTTTTCCGGAAAAAATAAGTTTGTTTATTTCTTGGGGTCAAAAAGCCCAATTTGTGAAAATCCGAGAAAACCATTGTTAAGAGACTATCCTTTCCGTTCTTTTGACGTTTTTGTATTTGATATTTGCATCAAAACTCGATTTTCATGACAAAAAAAAATGGACCCGTCCCCCTCTATCAAAAATTGGTGGCGCCGCCCCTGACAACGTGACCTTGAAAAAGCACAAATATAATTTGGCAATGGCAGCCAACATCCAACTTCGGAACGGCTGGACCACCACCATTCGATTCAGCCCACACGATTTCATCAGCCGTTTTAATCAGCCGTGCAGCCGTTAGCTACAATATAGCCAAAATAAGTTGTTTTGCTTTGTAAAGGTCATAACCATGACCTAGGGTCACCAGTTTAGAAACGACTGTTGAAATCGCATACACCGAATTAAATGGTTTCATTTTGAAGAAAATAATCCCAGCCGTTCCGGAGTTGGGTGTTGGCTGAAAATTTCAGGGGCGTCGCCAACGGGGGAGGGGGGGGGGGGCGCTGGGGTCATCTTGGTGTACCTTTGACTTGAGGTCTTTCCCTCCCAAAAATATCGAGGGGGCAAATCGGGAGAGTAGACGGGCCAAGCATGCACCTGTCCTGGCTGATGCCGTTGCACGAAATGAGGTTTATGAAACGAGGATGACGAAGTCGACTGACGTGTCGATTGTCGTTGATGTTGTTAATGATTAGGGCAACTGGTGGCTCCAGCAGGCTGGGGGGAGGGGGGGCTCACGTGCAACCGTACAATTGCATGGCTGCAACAACACTCTGATGCCCATTGGCTATGCCATCAGCCGGAAGACGATGCATGCTTGGCCCGCCCACTCTCTTGATCTTACCCCCCTATACATTTTTTTTTTCGACGTCCATGAATACAGCAAATATTTGTATTCAAATATTTTTTCAAAAATACGTATTTGTATTCAAATACGTATTCAAAGTTACTCCGATTTCGCCCAAATTTGCACACGATAAGCCCAATTGCGTCAGTATCAAGCCTATGAAGTAATACGCGAATATAATAAACTTTTTGACCTACAGAGGTCACAATAGGTCAAACAGGTCAAATACACGGTCCCCCATAACTGCTCACCTAATTGACTTAGATACAAAAATATTATTCAAAAAATATCGGCACAGGGTGAAGATCCACAAACCAAGATTGGACCAGCACGGCTTACTTTTGACCTCAGCTAAAAAAAAAAATGTAATGGGTGATAACTATTTGCGCGGTACCCTATAAAATCTCAGAAAACGCACTTATATATGCAATTGAGCACAGAACCATCCGCAAGTGACCATAGTTTATGCAAAACACAACAGATGACCTTACTCTGCTACCGTGTGACCTTAGGTCACAAAAAGACACGTGCAAATACGGTTTTGGCCAAAATTTGCGGTACCGCATAACTCCTACGCTAATTGAAGTAGACGAGTCATCCCAGTGCCACAATTTTCGTATTAGCACATAGATGGTGCACAAAAAAACATTTATCCGAAAATGTCACTGTTTGACCTCAGGTCATGTCCACATTTTCCATTGCGTTTTTTTAGACAATGACGGTAAACCGCATAACGTTTTCCCTAAACGCCTTAGGGGAATCAGCCCAATAGCTTAATATTCACAAAAGACCATAGATGGTGGACAAAGAGCGACCTAGCCCCTTCAGGTCATCGTTTGATCTCATGTCACGTCATAAGTTACCGTTGTAGCACACGGCAGAATGACGCATACGTTTTCCCCAAAAATCACTTAAGAACCCATTCCACCACCATCGCCTTCCCCTTAACCCACCGAAGGTGCACAACTCAAGACTTGACCCCTCCAGGTCACTGTTTTACCTCAGGTCACCTGGAAAGACGCTAATATCCATTTAACGAGCCGTCCAAACAGAAACGTAACCAGGATTTTTATCAGGTGGGGGAGGGGGGCACGTCGGTGGAAGAAACAAATTTCGCTCCTCAGGCATATGTTGTTCACGGGGGGGGGGGGGGGGTCTGGTTGTCAGAGAATCTCATTCTATCTAGTGTATTATTTGGATCAAGGGGGGGGGGGGGGGGGGGGGGGGCATGGCCCCCGTGCCACCCCCCCCCCCCCTCCTTGGCTACGTTCCTGCGTCCAAATACGTATTCGTTGTTTACGAATCGATTGTGTTCAAACTTATACCAAATGTTGGTGTCTATGAGTATATTCGAAACTTGAAAGGTATTTCTTTCTAAGGTCAATCATTTGACCTCGGGAAGTCATAGAGTGCCTGCTAGGTCAAATCTCGGGTACCGCATAACTTTTTCCTAAATACTTACCGAAGTCGTTTCAACGGCTAAATATTCCCACCAGACTATAGACGGTGCACAACGAGCTATAGTCTGGTGGGAATATTTACCCGTTTAAACAACTTCGGTAAGTACTTTAGGGAAAACGTTATGCTGTACCCGATATTTGGCCCCGCAGGTACTCTATGACCTCCCGAGGTCAAACGATTGACCATAGCGATAAATTCTTTTAGTTTTCGAATATACTCATAGACGCCAACATTTGGTATAAGTTTGAACACACTCGATTGGTAAACAACGAATACGTATTTGGACGGTTTGTTAAATGGATATTAGCGCCTTTCAAGGTAACCTGAGGTCAAGCGGTGACCTGGAGGGGTCAAGTTTTGAATTTTGCACCTTCGGTGGGTTAAAGGGAAGGCGATGGTGCTGGAATGGGTTCTCTAAGTGATTTTGGGGAAAACGTATGCTGTACCGCGCCATTATCCCGTGTGCCACAACGGTAATTTATGACGTAATCTGAGGTCAAACGATGACCTGAAGGGGCTAGGTCGCTCTTTGTGCACCATCTATGGTCTTTTGTGAATATTAAGCTATTGGGCTGATTCCCCTAAGGCGTTTAGGGAAAAAGTTATGCGGTACCCCGTCATTGTCTAAAAAGCCGCAATGGAACATGTGGACGTGACCTGAGGTCAAACAGTGACATTTTCGGATAAATGTTTTGTTGTGCACCATCTATGTGCTAATACGAAAATTGTGGCACTGGGATGACTCGTCTATTTCAATTATCGTAGGAGTTATGCGGTACCGCAATTTTTGGGCAAAACTGTATTTTCACGTGTTCTTGTGACCTAAGGTCACAGGGTAGCATAGTAAGGTCATCTGTTGTGCTGTGCATAAACTATGGTCACTTGCGGACGGTTCTGTGCTCAATTGCATATATAAGTGCGTTTTCTGAGATTGTATAGGGTACCGAGCAAATAGTTATCACCCATTGAAAACAGAAACATTTTTGACCTGAGGTCAAACAGTAACCCGTGCTGGTCCAATCTTGGTTTGTTCATGATCTTCACCCTCTGCCGAGTATTTTTTAATAGGAAAATTAATATCTAAGTCAATTAGGTGAGAAGTTTTGGGTACCGTGTATTTTACCTGTTTGACCTATTGTGACCTCTGTAGGTCAAACCGTGTATTATATTGACGTATTACTTCATAGGCTTGATACTGACGCAATTGAGCTTATCGTGTGCAAATTTGGGCGGAATCGGAGCAACTTTGAATACGTATTGGAATACGGATACGAATACGTTGCTGTCTTCATGGACGTATTTTTGTGGGGATACTTCAGGTCAAAGGTATATCAGGATAATCCTCAGAAGCTGGGGGGGGGGGGGCAGAAACAAGCTGCATCATACCGGGTGGCCCGGATAAAAGGTAACCCACATTGTCCTCAATAATGCAAAATGTATTCACTGCACAGTCAAGACTCACAGAAGCATCATTCGAATGACAGTTCAATGGCAAAACAATCACCATCAGTCGTAGCCATCAGGAAAATCGCACCGTCGGATCGCGACCCTACAGCAGATGCTCCAGGTGAGCCCCGTGGCGGTCCCGGATGCACGGCAGTCCGACGTGCTGCAGGTGGTCCACCGTGCGGCTGATCTGGTCGACGGTGACGCGCACTCATCTCTCGGAATTTGAAAAGGTTCCTTAGCTATCGAAACAGAGCGACTTTCCTGGGTTACCGTTTATCTGGGCCACCCGGTAGGAGTGAGATACCCGAAACATTGGCAAAGAAATGTGCTCCAACTCATCTGTGATGTTGAAGAAAAACGAGCCGATTTGTGCCTCACATGAAAATGAGTGCACTACTTGAGCACGGGCTGTGGTGAAGAGTGCATATAGGGTACAAGTGTACACCATGTTAGATACAAATCCACGAATTGTTCGTCAAAATGGTGTATTGTAACAATGTAGGTACGTATGTGATGTATATTTTTGGATTGATTGAAGTTAAAAATGTGGTACATTTTTTCTTGCCACCCTGTATATGTGTATAGCGAAATAAGATGTTGACATTCGGATATATTCGAATATTATATTCGAACATAAGAAGACCGATACAATTTTCGATCGACTCAGTACGCACAAACTGTGTTGTTTAGTTGTACGAAGCCGTCGTTCATTGCTGGCGTATTTGTTCAGAAAACCAGTACCTAAGAAGCAGCAGCGCCTAGGGGAAATAGTGAGATCGCCAATGGATGAGACTGCCGAGGATCAGGTGTGACTCAGGCTCAGCCTAGCAAGTCAGGCCGCCCGCCTCCGTCGGCGTCTGGCCCGACCCTCCCACCCACCCTGCTGATGGTGATGAGCGTCCAGTAATCAGCCTCGGACAGCCGGACTGTATCACCGGCACCGTCCGACAGCCGGGGTTATCTCATCCTGGCCCGCCCGACAGGCACTGACACGGCCCGAGTTAGGTCACCCCTCCCCCAACACCCCTCCCCCAACACCCCGCCCATTCCGTCACCCGTTAGGTCACCCCGCGCTCGCGCCGGTCCGCCCGACAGGCACTGACACGGCCAGGGTTAGGTCACCACGCCCCCGCGCCGGCCCGCCCGACAGGCACTGACATGGCCAGGGTTAGGTCACCACGCCCCCGGCTCTCCTGAAGATTTAGCCGGCAGGCGGCTCAGACCGCAGTCTGGGGATATTGTCTGCGTGTTCGGACAGAGCTTCGGAATCACCTTCCTCCGCATAACCTCTCCGCGTGTCACATTGTCTTCCACATCCCCAGTTTTTGTGTCGTATCGTATTCAGACTTGTACACGATGCAACTCTGATTGAGTCGCGACCCATGCATCGAGCAGTTTTTGCAACTCAAACTGATTGGATCGCTATTTTTTAAGGACTTGGCTTTGAGTCGTGATTGAATCGAAGAGCGCAGGTATAAACCATGATTGAGTCGACAACAAATATTTAGAGAGCTGACTGAGTCGGGTTTGCGACTCAATCAACAAACATTTTAACCCTATTCCCTGCGGGCGGCCAGAATTACGTTAACCTGCGGGGGACAGATTCTGCCCCCTCCCCCCCCCCCCCCCCGAGATATCGAGAACCGCTCGGTCGATTTCGATGGGGATAACGCCATTCGATTCGTCATGACAGCGTCTCTATTTTTGGATCCCCACATTTTTGTTTTGTTTAAAAATGGGGGCCAGGAGGCAACAAAATCGAGAATTTTGTCTGTTTTTATTTTAAAGGTCATTGCGGCTATGTGGATCGACCGATTTGCATGCTCCAAACGTTTTTGAGCTTCAAATGTACTGGTATTGAATATATCGAAAGACAAAAAAAAATCGTAGGCGTATTCAGGGAATGTAAAATGGGGGGATTTTCTCGAAAAAAAATATGTGCTGTTCGTGATAACGTCACATGTGGGCATTATATGCTGTTATTTGTTAAATTTGATATATTGCGCATAGGCGAATCCAGGAAAAAACATGGGGGCACCATGCGCGTAACGCTTTTATCATCTTACTAATTTGAAGTTGGACCTAATTTGAGGGTGGGTATCCCTCCCATTTTTTTATCCTGAGTGCGCCTCTACCCAAAAATATGTGCAATCCCAGTATCTATGATGCATATTGCATTGAAATTGTTTCTGACGCATTTATTGCACTGCAAACCACGAAGGAATTATGGGACGCAATGCCGCATTCGTAACACCCTCCGCAAAACAGGAGCCTGGAACCGCCTTTGCTGAACCGATTTTTTTCTTCAAAATTTGGGCACAACACGTGCCATTCAATTTTGGGAAAAGTCACAACGTTTCAGGACGCTAGGCCTAAGGTTTAGAAGCGGCAAGTGAAAAACCACCGGGGGGGGGGGGGCAGAATATGCCCCCGCAGGGAATAGGGTTAAGCTCAAAAGAAACCTTCAAAACTTCAAGTTTTCAACCATGTAGGTAATATCCATCAACAATTTCAACATATAAATACAAATGCAGCACTATCAAATCACTTCTCTCTCTCAGTTATAAGTTGCAAATGTAGTCATAGTTTGAGTTGTGATTGAGTCATTATATGATTAAAAATGATTGAGTCCTGACTGATATGGCTCAAGGTCATTTTGAATCGATTGAGTCGAAAGCTCTGGCTCAAAGTCTTTGATTGCATCAAATGCAAACAAATTGAAGGTCTGATTGAGTCGTGATTGAATCGACGAATGTTTATTTTGAGTCGTGATTGAATCGTCCGAGAGAAGACAAATGAATCGTATACAAGTCTGATCGTATTGCATGTTTTTTTTTTGCATCGCATCGCATCGCTCCTCTTGCTTATCTTTGTCAACGCTTACTCATGTTACCAGACTGATGTTGCCAGACTTGTGCCTGGATCTCGAAGTTGGATCTGGGATCCAGTGATCCCTCGGCATAAAATGCATGAAGATATTGTATCCCAGTGGATCCCTCTGCGTAAAATGCATGAAGATCTTGGGATTCTCCAGGATCTCTCGGCGTAAATTGTAGATCCCACGGCATAAAATGTATCAGGATCTGGGATCTTTGTGGATCCCTCGGCATATTGTGTACCTGGATCTGGTGTCCCATGTGGATCCCGGGACACACGACACAGATATTAGGATCTCGGATGGATACCGGGATCCAGGCACATGTCTGGATGTTACCTACATACTCTTTTGAGTCTCATTTGTATGATTCCGTTCCCTCTTATGCGCGAATTGATAGCCAAATATTAATATCGTATGGCTCCGTACTGATTTTTTGCTTACGTTTTCGCAAAAAAAATGCTCGTATTAATCGTTAATCCCGGTAATTATGGCAATCACTGTAGGTGTAGGTATTTGTCTGTTCTGACATCTGTATCATATACTTTAGTCCTATGCACCTTTTTTCATCTATTTTTCGTGAACACATATCTCCGTTTCCTGTTACCTCCTGTTACACCATTGGTTGTCAACATGTCAACATCTTCAGT
>JAXIVJ010015098.1:30000-32604 GCA_036785665.1 Chirona hameri
GCCAAGTTCCAGTAGGCCTCGCCTCTGCAAAGACTGCGACTCGTCAAACATGCGGAAACCGGTGGAGGGGCCATACCGCTACAACGTTCCTCCGGGACACATAACCGCCGTATATCCGCCCAGCCGGAGGCGCCGGTATTTCATGAGGGACACCTGCACGTGAACCCCGAGCCCGGCACCAACCACCCTCCCCGCTCCGGCCGGCCGGCTCAGCTCCGCTTAGTCGGCCCATAGCCGCGGGCACTGACGTGGTGACCTCGCTCGGTCACCACCGGCCGCCACCACACCGCAATGATAATACAATGAACAAAACAGCACACATCACTAAGCAGGATCAGGATCAGAAGGCTGACAACTCCACATCAGTGATACAACGTAAGAACGTTCTGTATGACATTATCTTATTTTATGGAACGACAACCAAAGCATTGAAACAATTATGAGGATGATTTAAAAATCATACGTCTGAAAAAAACTGACGTCTGAGGGTGCGGGGAGGATCGTCGTCCCCACCTTATGCTCATTCTATGCAAAGTAAGTCGAAACTGTCCAAAATATGTTTGCTGCTTTGGGCCTTCTTCAGTAGACTGCCTGGCAGTCCACCCCCGTAGCTCAGTAGAGGGAGCGCTGGGCTTCAGACCTCAACCGGTGTGGCAGGCCGGGTTCGAGTCGCTTCGATGTTCGCTATTTGTCCCTGACTGGGATGGCCTGCGGCCGGTGGCAGCGGTCGCACTCAAGGTCAGGTGACGTCAGTGAGCGGGGCGGACCGAGCTAAGGTATGTCGGGCACGTTAACTGTCGCTTCTAAATTCTGCCGGCTACCAGGGAGATCGGATGGTAGGGGTCAGATTCTGCGCAGCAAGCTCTGCTTAGCGCGGGACTTGGCCTTGGAAATCCATCAAAAAGTTCTGACTAAATGTAAACAAAAGTTATAAATCATCCGCATTAGTATTTATCGAGGATCGAGTGACTCTAAAAGCAGGCTGTCCAGACTGTTGGGGATCACATACATCACATCAATATGAATGGTCCTCATGAAGCCTCGGACACTTCTCGCGGCTAACATCGCCGGCCACCATGTTGCGAACAGCCTATCGCGCGGCTGACCCTCCTGGCCTACCCACCGCCGCCGGCGGAGCCACTCGCTGGCGGCGACTGGAAACGAAGGTGGGTTGGGGCTCAATGTGCGCCGTTGACGGCATGACGTCTGAGGGTGCGGGGAGGATCGTCGTCCCTACCTGGGAGCTGTCCCACAGTACCAACATTTGCTCGATGTTTGACAAGTATGGCAGAATCAGCTGACATGTTCTTGTCGAGAGGGTGTCCTGAATACTCATAGGCCGTCAGC
The DNA here is from genome assembly GCA_036785665.1 of Chirona hameri. NCBI lineage: Eukaryota > Metazoa > Arthropoda > Thecostraca > Balanomorpha > Balanidae > Chirona > Chirona hameri. Next base: position 31,348 of record JAXIVJ010015098.1, read on the forward strand.
GTCACCTCCTGCAGCCTTTGGACGACCCCCCGTCCAGAATCCTTTCTCCCGGGACGGCTGACGGGCGGCATCACCAGAGGAATTTGGGTAGCAAGTGGGACGATTGGCGACTTATCCGGTGCCGCGTCTGTCCACGAGGGCGATGGCGCTTCTGATGTGATGACTACATCTGCTTTGAGTAGCCGCAGCAAGTGGATGTGCTTGCAAGGCACCTTGTGTGAGACGCGGTCCGGGCACTCACAGGTAAAGTTGTGCACCCATACGCCGCACTCCCTGCAGCGCAGCTCGCATCCTCGGACCGGACACGTGAGGTGGTGCTGCTCATCACACACTGCCTGGCACCATTTCCGCTCTTGTTCGACTGCACCAGCCACGATGGTAGGGCCGATTCATGCAGGTGAGCGTCTTTGCAGTACGGGCGGGCGACAGCCTGGCCGCTGTCTGGTACCAATTACGGATTTTTAGCGTCTGGACGGTAGCCCCCCCCCCTCATCACCACCATCACCACAGCTGTCACCACCCGAGCCGCACATCCGCTCGTCCCTGAACTCATGCAGCGCGATGATGCACCTGTTGGATGACAAATGTGTCGCTGCTATTCTGCACATTTATAATCAATATATCACACAGTGTTACTACTCAGAAGTGAAAACAACTATGCATTATATTCAGTGGCATACCCAGGATTCACTTCAGCGGGGGCAATTTTTGATTAGGGGGCATAAGGTACCCCCACCAAAAAAATACTCACCGGATTTGGCCGACTAAATTTTTAGAGGAGCATATTTTCAACAACAAAATATATATTTTTTTATATCTCTCTCTCTCTCTCTCTCGAAATAGGGCCCTTTGGGCCCTATTTCCAAAGGGGCACATACGGCCAAGGGGGCATACGCCTATGATTATATTGACCACACAGATATGATATGAACCGGGAGTATGCTATAAGTCAGTGGCAGCACAGCCTGGAAGGGTACACTATCAGTTATGAGATTTGAGGCACTTAACCCTCGCCCTACGGGGGGGGGGGGGGGGGGCTGACAGGCACCCCCTGAGGTTTTTCTTGAATAACTTAAGTAGTTTGGGAGATAATCATGTTTGGTTGACGTCATGTTGTAAAAAAAGAGAAATATGTGAAAAATCGTAGAAAACAGAGTTTTAAAGCAAATTGCAAACGCAATTCACAAAATCAAAATTTTCAAAGATGTAAAAAAAACCGGAATATATGTGAGAGAACTGAGTATGGACAATACCCAT
>JAXIVJ010015099.1:0-32604 GCA_036785665.1 Chirona hameri
TCTTTACACTATTGGCCATGTGCTGTCCACGTATAAGCACGACATCTGTTTCTGGCTGCCGCCATTCAACACCGGTGCCTCGCTCTCGAACAGCTGGAACTGCGAGAGCTGCGAGAGCGCCAGAGTCCTGATGGCATCCAGAGACGGCGACCCCGCGGCAGTCCGCCGTATTGCAAACAGATCAACTCGACATCATCGGGGTGTCGGAAAGTTGCTGGACGGAATATTGGTCAATCTCCACGTCCCATCGCAGTCGCTCGCTTACCGATCCCCTGTGGATCCCCAGTGACAGGGGCTGGGGCTGGCCGTCGGCGGGGCTGACAGTGCCTGGTGGCGGGGTTCAGGTGGCGCGCGCCGCCGCCGCTGCTGCTCTGTCAGTGTCGGTAGCGGCGGCGGTAGTCGGTGTCGGCGGCGGGTGTCGGCAGCGGCGGTCAGCGTCAGCGGCGGTCAGCGTCAGCGGCGGCGTGTGTCGGCAGCGATGGACGCGCGCGGCTGGCCGGACGGCCTGGCACTGGGACGGCTGGCGGCCGGCCTGCCGCTCTCACCGTTCTCTCCGCTCGGCCTGGAGCAGCTCTGCGCCGCCACGGCGGCCGCCCGCGGCGCCGAGGCCGTCCTGAAGGTACGACTCTGCTGCTTCGCTCCGGCAGCACGGCAGCACCGACCCTCAGATTCAGCTTAATAAACGCCGTCCCGCACAGCCTCTATTGTTTTCGTTCCCGGCGTGGCCGGTGTTGATTTACGGTAATTGAGTTATACGGCACGCGATGATATTTATGCAGTTAGTTTTGTGTGCAAGTTTATTTGGTTATTTCCACACGCATTTATTTGCGATCAAACGATTAATTTGCAAGGCTTTGCATTTACGACACCCGGAGGCCATTTGCTAAATTGCCATGCCACATATGAACGCCTTGGTCATCCGTTTCCGTCTTGACGGGTTAACTGATTCGCTAATGAAGTTGGTTTTGCTGCACACCTTGCTTGCACCATGTGCTGGACGTATCTTGTGACTGCGAGTGCTGAGTTCATGACTCACTTGACAAAGAGTTTTGTCCTAAGTTTTGACATAACTCTTTCAATCGAAACTCGCGACAAATTATTCGAAACTACGCGCATCAAGATTACGTAGTTTCTACCTACGTGAATCATAATTCATTGGAGAATGCAAAAGTGTTGACTCGAGAGTGAGTTACCATTTTATGACTCGGTTATTGACTCGGTTATTTTCATGGTGAGAGGCCCGCCTCTGAGGCTCTGAGCCGCTCCGTTCACCCAGCGCTGGCAACTGGCCCCAGGGCCACGGCTAATTAATTTTCACTGGGGACAGGGGGCAGTTAAAAATGTTTCTAAGACATCGGGCAAAACGTACCTGCTCATATTGGGACTAGGGTTCACAGAAGTCAATCAGGGCACAATCATCTACAATTCGTATATCCCAGGTTTGTATATTGGTGACCTAACCTCTCCATTATAAGTCAATGGGAAAATGTACAAATGTTTTATATTCAGAGAATATGGATTAGATCAGGCATATTATTTCAGGATCATGTTATTTTAGCATATTCTTGATGACTTAGGTCCTATTGTTGCTCAATGCCCTCTGCAAGGTCATCTGAGGTCATCTGAGGTCACCAGCACGTTTTCGCCAATAACTCTTGATAAAATAAAGCCTAGATACATATGACTGACACCAATGTGTCCCTAACACGAGCAAAGGCTACTTTTTCCATCTTTTTTATATCTTTGTTTTTAATCGACCAAATATCTTCAATTTATCTGAGCCGACGTAGAATTGATGTGGAAGAAGGTACTGAAAGTCTCAGGTTGATATCTTGAACGATATTTAAGTTATCGCTTATATTCGGCATGGGGGCAATATTTGTTGTCCCCCGGTCAAGCGCTGGTTAACCCTCGCCCGGGTAGGGGGGTTGATGCCACCCCTCCCCCTCCCCCGTCGGTTTTTCGAGAATAACTCGCGTAGTTTCCAATAGATTGCGATGGAACTTGCAGTACCTTACTTTTGAACAATTTGACACATACTCTGAAAATTTGGAATTTCTAACCCACATGACCCATGACCTATGACCTGTTTCTCAAGGTCATGCCAGGCGCAACTGGCGTCCCGCAATTTACCATACTACAGCAAACCAATACGAGCCGACTGAGGCCCGGCCGGCCTGCCGCCTCACCGCCTCCGCCCGTTCAGCCCAGCTACTGAGGCACCAGCGGGCGAACGCCGCTCAACCGACGCTGCCGCGCTGTGCCAACCAATGGTAGCCATCTGAGGCCCGGATGTTTTGGGCCTCAATGCAATTATTCGGCTCCTAGGAGCCGAAGCGACGGAAATCAAAGTTCATGAACAAAATAACATGTTGATCTATCGATCTGGCCACATTTTTGTTTGAAAACTATCATCCATATTATGATGTTTTAAAATCGTACCGCAGTCAGAGCGTCGGCGGCGGGCAGACCGTTGCCGGCCGAGTAAAGCAGCAACTTTTGAATTCCCTGCAACCGTGTGGCGATGTTTCCATCGAACTGCGGTGTTCTTTAGATAAGTGAATATTCATCACCATAAGGATACAGGACGTTCTTCAATATTGCATGAGATGTAACTTAATGTTGGCGTTATAGTTCGTTGCGGGTATGTGTTGCTCCTGCAAATGTCGCAGCTCTCTCGCGCGGCTGCATGGTCCCATATTTTTTTCCCGGCTGAGGCCGCCGCCAGTCCGGCCTGTAGAGGCTGGCGCAAATGCGCATGCGTAATACGATCTGCCTGAAGGCTCAGATTCGAATGCTGCCGCGAGGTGTCAGCCCAGGCACTAGATGGCGCCAGGTGCGACTTTTTGTTAAAAGCTGCCGGTTTTCTTTGCATAGAGAACTGTGACTGTAATCTGTATATAGTAGAGCTATGATTGAAAGCAAAGTCTTTGATATAATTTCCGAACTAAAGAGTTCAGATTTTGGCACCGCCGGATTCAATGGAGACCAAAGGGGCACTCACAAACGCTTGAAATCGGCCGTAAATTTGCTTACGTTCTGACATGATTTGAGAGAAAACCTAAGTAACTTGAACGGCTTATTTCATATTTGGTTCAGAATCTTAGGAACATCATGCAAAGTGTGGGGGTGAAACTTCGATCTCGTCTTGAGTGAACCCCAACCCCCTATGCAAAATATATTTGCGTAGGTATTTGAGCTCCTCTCGTCTTGATCTACCTTTTACTGACCCAAATTTGCCTTATTAGACAAAAATAAAGATCTTATCAATAATTCTGAACAAATAGTGGGAGCATGGCCCCCGCCCCCGTTCTTACGCCTGTGATTTGTTAAGTTTGTTAACTAAACTCGCAAGTCGCAGCTGCTCCTCCGTTGCAACTTCTGGACTTGGGCCTCAGGTACCTTGAGGACCACGAGCAGCCACTGACTGATTGGCGGTTTTTAGGACATGTTGTGACGCTGGTTTCAAATTTGGCACCCATTAAGCATTATGCTATGCTCATTCACGATTCTAGCTCGATAAAATTAAATGTATACGCATTTACAATTTTGATGACTTTTGGGTCATTGACATGACCTCAGAGGTCACCCAATACCCAATACTTTAAAAGCCGGTATCAGCGGCTTCCTCTTGTCACAAGCAATACGCTCGTTTTTTTTAATCGAAGCTCTATCTCAAGTAGGGGTGAAACGCAAAGGGGGGTCGTACCAACTCTCCTCCCCCTATAACCAACACGTAGTGATTTTGCCCTACCTGGGCGAGGGTTAAAGCTCCTAATGCCACCAAAAATAACATATTGCAAAACGTACCTACCATTTCACAAATGTTGAGTAGACATCATGGCTGTGTTTTAGCATTGTTCTACTTCTGTTAATTGTTTAATTCAGCATGGGGCATTATCATGAGACGGGGTTTTATCTTCCCGCCTATTTTTTTTTGGGCTGAATTTAAAACTGACCTGTTTAATTTTAAGATTTAAATGTGGAGGGAGCTATATTTGGCTGTTTATATGATATTGTGGTAAAGCAAGAATACGATTAAATGAAATCGAACAAGTCTCACATCTAACGAGAAGACAAAAGAGAACTTCTGTGCAAGCCTTAGTCCCGCTCTAAAGTCAATAGATGCCGAGCATGATTGTTAACCCGCGAGTTACTGGGGTATATTTCATATCCGCGACTTACTGGGGAGGGGGGGCTATTCCCCCCGGATCTGCCGAACTACTGGACCGATTTAAAAAAATCAAACGTCATTTGATAGCCCTGGGAAATTTCTCGAGGGAAATATAATATTGTTGATCTTGGGGTCACCGATGACGTCACAGGTCAGGTCAAGTACAATATGTTTGACCGTGTCAAAAGGTCTCGATGGATGGAATTGTCGCGCAAAATTGCGATATTAAACGCATAAGCAGTCGATAAATCGGTATAATTCGTATGTCTGACACTTCTAAGTACCATTCTAAGATTTTTATGACCTTGGGTCAGGTCAAGGTCATCCGAGGTCACGAGGTAAAATTGCAGATTACGGTCATTAGGCGTTGTAACACATGTTTATGGGTTTGCTTTTTGTCTAGAACGCGACAAATGACCTTAGAACATTGTTTGTTCCATATAAGTAGAAGTTAAATGCAAAAACGGAAATGCATTTTTTATGCATAGTAATGCTGTGAGAGGTGGTCGATTTGTCATTTAAAGGTTATAAGTCAGTTATTTTGTGAAGATATCGACTTCAAATTTGGTACACATATTCACCGAACACGTCTCGATCACATATATTCCGGTTTTTGGATAATTCTGATTTTTATTTACATTTTGTAAAAACAAAAACAAAATGTATTTGGATTTCTCAAAATTTTGAGTTAAAAACAAATCAAAAATCCGAGATGGCAGTCTGATAACCCGGTCTATTGGCAGTAATTGAATTCAAGACAATTGAATTTATCTCAAAGATTGTACCTTTGACAGCTTTTCCGCAAACTATTATTTTTTCAACAAAAACCGAAGAACATGACGTCACTCTGACGTCATTTCCGGTTGACCTATCATAACCTCATCTTTTTACTTTGGCCAACATGTGTAGAATTTATGTGAGAGAAGGTACTGCAAGATTGGTGACGATACAGGTGTTGGTTTAGGAGTTATTGCAACATAATTGGGGGGGGGGGGAAATACCCCCCCCCCCCAGTAAGTTGCGGGTTAAAGGGAATGTTTCACCTTTCTGAAAGTTGTCAAATATACGCTGGTTGTAGTCGAAAATATGAAGTAAGTGCTGCTGAAAACGATGGTGATATTTGATATCTCGAAAAGTCACTTAACTTTATACAAATTAAGGTTTTAAATTTAGAATGATGACGTCATTATTGAGCTATAGACCGTCGCTGATTGGCTGACAAAGTGGGATTGGCTGCAAAAGTCCCTGTCAGCCAATCAGCGGCGGCACTAGCCTAGACCCCATTTTGCAAACTATAAATTGAATTGCTTAAAAACGGCTAAGTTTTGGGGAAAATGACCTTAGTATTTTCGACATTTCAATAACGGCCAAAGATAATGGATAAGTCTCAGTTAAAACCAATACAAAGGTGAAACATTCCCAAGTAATGTGTCAGCGGCCAGCGCCATTGGGGAGGCCAGTGGTGACTGGTGTGGCCCAAACTCTTCCCCAATACAAAATGTTCGTTCACGTTATGAACACACACAGAACAGTTACATTAAATCAAATCAATATTCAGGCGGGCACTTAACAGCACCGTTCGCACCGTGCACCCTGCCGTTCCCTCCGACGCTCAGTGAATGAAGCATGTATTTCTCAACACCGGGGACAACACGTCGTGCACCCATAGCCATAATGATAATCAGAGGCATAGTTATAGTCATAGTCAGCTGAAGACAACCAATTGTAATATATCCACCTATTTTGACTTATCATCTACCAACATGCCCATCCAGACCAGAATGCTTCTACGTCCTGCGAGGAACATTTCACGAGAAGAGAAGTTCGGCGTGACAATGTGCCTAATTGTTGTAAGGGTTGTATGCTTATCCACAGGTTTTTAACTTTTGTCTATGCTTATGAACTCAAGTAAAGATTGAGCAAACTGTAAGACTGGTGGTATTGGGGCTTAACGACCATGTGACTAGTCATATATAAGCGGGGTCTGTCACACCGACCCAGGCGGGTGAACCGAATGACCTCGCCAGTATGCCGTCACTTATAGTCGGGGTCTCTCACACCGACCCAGGCGGGGGAACCGAATGGTCTCGCCAGTAGTCAGACTCAAGCCCGGAACCCATAGATTCCGAGCCCACCGCTCTACCGACTGAGCCACTCGGACCGCGAAATGTAAAACTGAGAGGCATTGTGACCACTGGTAGACTAGACACATGACTTAAACGTTCATTTGCACACTTCTTACCACTTCCGTGTGTCAATGTGTGCTCGCTATTGGTTAATCTTTCTATTTACCGAAAATGTACATCACCCATCCCTGGAAGAATGCTTAATGAATTTCGTCAGCTGTATTCAAAGTCCAGCTAAGCAAACTACGGCCACGGGATAGTCAGCATCTGGAACGCCTCCATTGAGTCCATGCTTACCTACGTACACATCCGTGCTGGGCCGAAGCGGCACAGGTAGTTTATTACCGTCCTGCACCGCGTGTGTGGTCTGTTGATTGCAGTGCGTGCTGCTGTCCAGGTCCATGCCTGGTCCACCGTACCAGGAGTATACGGGCAATACGCGTCCCGGCAGGCCATCACTATGGGGCATACAAAGAAAAAGGACAGTCAAATTCACTCCAATACATATTTTCTATTAAACAAATGATAAGTTACTATTCAGTAATATATGTCTCACTGAAAATATAATGCTGATGATTGTATTAGCCAACATAGTGCAATATTGTCAAATCAATCCCAAGACCATGCTTTCAGCATTTTGCAAAGTAAGACCTATGTCTGTGATCATTTGTGACATTTTAATCAACCGGCCTGGTGCAAGTTACGAAGCTTTGATTACTATCACAGTTAAATGAGTTATAAATAAACGAGAATGTGTCATAATGCTCCCTATGACCATTGGCCAGCATTAGGTAGGCATAAAATTCTCCGTTTTACATCAAGTCATTCTGTAACTGTGATATTCACCCATTGAGTTAGATAGAAACAAGTAAATTCAATTTCAACATTCCCACGTAATATTAAAAGTATGAGATTTATAGAAGCCTGACCTCCTCTAAACAACATGAGGCATTGGAAATACAACCAGGCTGTATGTAGCAATATTGTGTCCAGGATCACCAAATCACTGCCAACCAAAGTCCGTCAAGGAAATGGAGGTAACCCATGAGTATACCCAGCCGATGGCGAACACTGGTCCTAGAGCCGCCTGTCGATATCCTGGTCTGTAACAGACCAATGGGGACAGTCCTGGTCTGTAGCAGACCAGCACAGCCCTGGTCTGTAACAGACCAGCACAGCCCTGGTCTGTAGCAGACCAGCACAGCCCTGGCCTGGTGCAGACCAGCACAGCCCTGGTCTGTAACAGACCAATGGGGACAGTCCTGGTCTGACGCAGACCAGCACAGCCCTGGTCTGTAACAGACCAGCACAGCCCTGGTCTGTAGCAGATCAGCGCAGCCCTGGTCTGTAGCAGACCAGAATAGCCCTGGTCTGTAACAGACCAGCACAGCCCTGGCCTGGTGCAGACCAGCACAGCCCTGGTCTGTAACAGACCAGCACAGTCCTGGTCTGTAACAGACCAGCACAGCCCTAGTCTGTAGCAGACCAGCACAGCCCTGGTCTGTAGCAGACCAGCACAGCCCTGGTATGTAACAGACCAGCACAGCCCTGGTCTGTAACAGACCAGCACAGCCCTGGTCTGTAGCAGACCAGCACAGCCCTGGTATGTAACAGACCAGCACAGCCCTGGTCTGTAGCAGACCAGCACAGCCCTGGTATGTAACAGACCAGCACAGCCCTGGTCTGTAACAGACCAGCACAACCCTGGTCTGTAGCAGACCAGCACAGCCCTGGTCTGTAACAGACCAGCACAGCCCTGGTATGTAGCAGACCAGCTTAGCCCTAGTCTGTAGCAGACCAGCACAGCCCTGGTCTGGTGCAAACCAGCACAGTCCTGGTATGTAACAGACCAGCACAGCCCTGGTCTGTAGCAGACCAGCACAGCCCTAGTCTGTAGCAGACCAGCACAGCCCTGGTCTGTAGCAGACCAGCACAGCCCTGGTCTGTAACAGACCAGCACAGCCCTGGTCTATAACAGACCAGCACAGCCCTGGTCTGTAGCAGACCAGCACAGCCCTAGTCTGTAGCAGACCAGCACATCCCTGGTCTGTAGCAGACCGGCACAGCCCTGGTCTGTAGCAGACCAGCACAGCCCTGGTCTGTAACAGACCAGCACAACCCTGGTCTATAACAGACCAGCACAATCCTGGTCTGTAACAGACCAGCACGGCCCTGGTCTGGTGCAGACCAGCACAGCCCTGGTCTGTAGCAGACCAGCACAGCCCTGGTCTGTAACAGACCAGCTTAGCCCTAGTCTGTAGCAGACCAGCACAGCCCTGGTCTGGTGCAAACCAGCACAGCCCTGGTATGTAACAGACCAGCACAGCCCTGGTCTGTAGCAGACCAGCACAGCCCTAGTCTGTAGCAGACCAGCACAGCCCTGGTCTGTAGCAGACCAGCACAGCCCTGGTCTGTAGCAGACCAGCACAGCCCTGGTCTGTAGCAGACCAGCACAGCCCTAGTCTGGTGCAGACCAGCACAGCCCTGGTATGTAGCAGACCAGCACAGCCCTGGTCTGTAGCAGACCAGCACAGCCCTGGTCTGTAGCAGACCAGCACAGCCCTGTATCAGACCAGCACAGCCCTGGTCTGGTGCATACCAGCACAGCCCTGGTATGTAACAGACCAGCACAGCCCTAGTCTGTAACAGACCAGCACAGCCCTGGTCTGTAGCAGACCAGCACAGCCCTGGTCTGGTGCAGACCAGCACAGCCCTGGTATGTAACAGACCAGCACAGCCCTAGTCTGTAGCAGACCAGCACAGCCCTAGTCTGTAGCAGACCAGCACAGCCCTGGTCTGTAGCAGACCGGCACAGCCCTAGTCTGTAGCAGACCAGCACAGCCCTGGTCTGTAGTAGACCAGCACAGCCCGAGTCTGTAGCAGACCAGCACAGCCCTGGTCTGTAGCAGACCAGCACATCCCTGGTCTGGTGCAGACCATCACAGCCCTGGTATGTAGCAGACCAGCACAGCCCTGGTCTGTAGCATACCAGCACAGCCCTAGTCTGTAGCAGACCAGCACAGCCCTGGTCTGTAGCAGACCAGCACAGCCCTGGTCTGTAGTAGACCAGCATAGCCCTAGTCTGTAGCAGACCAGCACAGCCCTGGTCTGTAGCAGACCAGCACAGCCCTGGTCTGTAGCAGACCAGCACAGCCGTGCAGACCAGCATAGCCCTGGTATGTAACAGACCAGCACAGCCCTAGTCTGTAGCAGACCAGCACAGCCCTAGTCTGTAGCAGACCAGCACAGCCCTGGTCTGTGACAGACCAGCACAGCCCTGGTCTGTAACAGACCAGCACAGCCCTGGTCTGTAACAGACCAGCACAGCCCTGGTCTGTAACAGACCAGCACAGCCCTGGTCTGGTGCAGCTGAGGTGGACAGCCCGGTATCAACAGCCTGTGATATTCTGGTCCGTAGCAGACCAGCACAGTGCCGGTCTGGTGCAGCTGAGGTGGACAGCCCGGTATCAACAGCCTGTGATATTCTGGTCCGTAGCAGACCAGCACAGTGCCGGTCTGGTGCAGCTGAGGTGGACAGCCCGGTATCAACAGCCTGTGATATTCTGGTCCGTAGCAGACCAGCACAGTGCCGGTCTGGTGCAGCTGAGGTGGACAGCCCGGTATCAACAGCCTGTGATATTCTGGTCCGTAGCAGACCAGCACAGTGCCGATCTGGTGCAGCTGAGGTGGACAGCCCGGTATCAACAGCCTGTGATATTCTGGTCCGTAGCAGACCAGCACAGTGCCGGTCTGGTGCAGCTGAGGTGGACAGCCCGGTATCAACAGCCTGTGATATTCTGGTCCGTAGCAGACCAGCACAGTGCCGGTCTGGTGCAGCTGAGGTGGACAGCCTGGTAGGAACTGGCTGCCGGCCTGGCTGCCCTGCCGGCCTGGAATCTGCCCTGCCGGTGCCTGCCGGCCTGGAATCTGCCCTGCCGGTGCCTGCCGGCCTGGCTGCCCTACCGGTGCCTGCCGGCCTGGCTGCCCCACCGGTGCCTGCCGGCCTGGCTGCCCTACCGGTGCCTGCCGGCCTGGCTGCCCCACCGGTGCCTGCCGGCCTGGCTGCCCTACCGGTGCCTGCCGGTCTGGCTGCCCCACCGGTGCCTGTCGGCCTGGCTGCCCCACCGGTGCCTGCCGGCCTGGCTGCCCTACCGGTGCCTGCCGGCCTGGCTGCCCCACCGGTGCCTGCCGGCCTGGCTGCCCTACCGGTGCCTGCCGGTCTGGCTGCCCCACCGGTGCCTGCCGGCCTGGCTGCCCCACCGGTGCCTGCCGGCCTGGCTGCCCCACCGGTGCCTGCCGGCCTGGCTGCCCCACCGGTGCCTGCCGGCCTGGCTGCCCCACCGGTGCCTGCCGGCCTGGCTGCCCCACCGGTGCCTGCCGGCCTGGCTGCCCTACCGGTGCCTGCCGGCCTGGCTGCCCCACCGGTGCCTGCCGGCCTGGCTGCCCTACCGGTGCCTGCCGGTCTGGCTGCCCCACCGGTGCCTGCCGGCCTGGCTGCCCCACCGGTGCCTGTCGGCCTGGCTGCCCTACCGGTGCCTGCCGGCCTGGAATCTGCCCTGCCGGTGCCTGCCGGCTTGGCTGCCCTGCCGGTGCTGATCCGGTGCTGCCGGTGCTGATCTCATTCGGCGTCGTGGCGACAGATGGCAGTGCTGTCGACTGGCCGCGCCGCAGACCCGTTTCCTATTAAAGTCCATCAAGATGCATAGACAACGACGTAAAAGGGCCTATTTATGCAGATACACGCTGTTAATCCGCAGTTTCTGCATATACAATGAAATTAGTCGCCGCATTGTTGCAAAGACATGAAAATGTCAATTGTCCTTTTTAAATATTCAAATTTTGATTGCTTATCAGCAACATACATGTAAAAGTGTCCACATTATCATTGATAATAATGAGTCGAGGTCCTTTGTGTGTCTAAAATGATGGCAACCGGGTCATTAGTGCAAAGGATCAACAATGCCAAGCCATGAATATGTTCGGTAGTGAAACTTTATACGGCAAAGAGCAAGACAATTATTCACTTATTCTGTTATTTTGGGAGTCGTGGTGTTACGTTCATTGCTTGTTAGTCGAGTTTAAAATGTACTTTATAAATAGGCATTTATTAATATCCAGACATTTACGGCATACGACACGGGAAAGCTAACACATAGGTGGATGCCTTTCTTCATTGGAGACTTCATCAGCACGGCTTTGGTACAAGATTAAATTATTCACACTTATGAATAATTTAATCTTGTAACCAATTACATTATGCGCAATTCAAATGTAGTTATATTTTATGCAAGATATACGATAGTGTTATAGTGTGTTTAATAGTGTTTTCCACAAACGTACCTACTGAGAACCGGCGGTTGTAGTGCTCGCCTTTTCGTTACGTCGCTGGGGGGTAAATTTTACCCCCCCCCCCCTCTCGGATTTTCTCAATAACTTGAACACTATGACAGAGATAATGACGTTTTAATGGCGTCATGTCATGCCAGTTTTGGTGGAAAAACGATAAATGTTTGACAAATCGCAGAAACTCGAGTTTTGATGCAATTTTCAAATTAAAAAGTCAAAAAAGGAATTGACATTATCTTAAAAATGGTTATCTCGGATTTTCGAAATTTCGGGGTTTTGACCAAAAAAAGAGAAAAAACATACAAATCCACAAATCATTTTTGTTTTTAAGATATTAAAATAAAAGACAGAATATATGTTAGAGAACAAATCATGGACGATACCCAAACCAAATTTCAAAATAATACCTTTATTTTTGACTGACCTAGTTATTATGGCTCCCTAAGTATAAGTAACTCATGACGTCATTTTTTAGCTACGTTTTGGCGTTTAGTCACCAGATACAGACAAATAAATGCCATCGCTGTATTTCTGAGACAAAACTGGTCTATAAACATGTTTTATTGAATTATACTATTCAATTTCAAATTTTAACCTTTTGTGTCCTGACCTTGACCTGAGGGCCATTATATGGGGCCAGGATGGTAAAATGGCTGATACCATCGAATTTTTCTTGTAAAATAAGCCATACAACATGTGTCGCATGACTTTCGTAGACCTCTTGCCAATAGTGACCTTTTGTGACCTGACCTTGACCTTTGCTTACGATTTCACTTTCGCTTATATGGGAGATGCATTATACCTTTGGGAACACCTTAGGCTTTGGATGGAAAGTATTGCCCAAAAAAGTATTGCCCAAAAACTAAAATGCCTCAATTTTGACCTTTGACCTGATCGTGACCTGACATGTGACCTTATTTAAATAATTTCGGGTATGCATTACATTCGTCTCCTTGAGAGCTTTCGATGCCGCCTTGCGCGTCTCGCTGCAGTTATTGGTTCGGAAGATACGAGGGGGTAAAATTTACCCCCCAGCATTCGGCTGGAGACCCCATCGGGGCGCGGGTTAAGGTCATTTAATTCCATAGCATTAATATATAAATATATTAATATAAATTTAGCATTATTATAATTAGATAAATATACATTTTATTAATATGTAAACATCAATTTTACGACACATGAAAAGAAAAACGAACTGATTACTTCATCCACCAAATATGACCGTAACATGTTAGCATTTTATCACCAACTACGTTAAGCATTTTACCCATTTTAGACATCGAGCTTCAAATAATGTGTGAGTTATGCAGATTCCAATGGATGGACTATAGTGCTATGAAGCGACTTTGCGTTTGTCATTCGGCATCGTCTGGAAAGGGACGGGGTAAGGGACGGGGTAAGGGACGGGGTAAGGGACGGGGTAAGGGACGGGGTAAGGGACGGGGTAAGGGACGGGGTAAGGGACGGGGTAAGAGAGCGAAGTCATCGTGGCATGCTCCGGCGCGTGTGCCCGCCTCTAAAGGTCAGTGGCAGTCTGCTTCTAAAGGTCAGGGGGAGGGGACGCAGTGTTCTGTCGGCGTGCCCTCCCTCTCCTAGCCACTCATTACTGTCACACGCCCTTCACGCACCGGGGAAAAATCAAACGGTACAAAAACACAGCACACAGCAGTCGCTGGGGCGTCATTTGACCTGTCAAAAATCCGTCTCAAAAATCCTGACTGCTTCCTTCCTGTTTCACATGCAAGTTGTCCCAATTATACTCCGAGTATGAACGGAGCAGTAAAAAGCGCCCGACGGTCCTCACAGACTTCCCTTGCAGAACGATGTCCAAACACTTCTCAGCTGCTCCTTAACATGATCTGAAACGCCGCATTTAGCCGGCTTTTTGCCGGGGTTTTTGGTCTGCTTTTCAGAACCGCGTATGAATCTGGCTCGAGAGATGACAAGTCTAGTAAATCATCACACGGTGTCGCTGCTGGGCTGCCTTTTTGTTCCCGACTGAGTTGCACAAAACGCAGGTGACACCCGATACCGCAAGACCCGGAACAAAAATGCCCGCCCCCGACTGGCGCTCATATCTGGATGATTGTCGAATTCCGTCTTCCGCTGAATTCATGGGCGAGAAAACTATTCATTTCCGCTGAAACATAGTGCCAGCACCACCAGCACCAGCACGTTTCAGCACCACAGAGCAGGAGCTAACTTGTAGTCTGTAGTGAGGTCGGACGATTCACGGCCGACCATCGCGAGCGCCACCAGCGTGCACTGACGACTACACAAGTTGGCGAACCGCTCCCTAGATGGCAATAAAATCGGTAATGGCTAAAAATCGCCGCCGCACGAAGCACGTTACGGGACGGAGGGCGGGGAGGAGAAGTGAGCCGGTGGGTACGCGCAGACACGTGCAAGACGGGGGCAGGTCGGAGATCGATGGTGGTCGCCGCCATCGACTGCCAGAGCCGAGATGGAGCGTGCGACTAGAGACGAGATTTTAGACGGGAGACGGGAAACGGGAAACGGGAAACGGGAAACGGGAAACGGGAAACGGGAAACGGGAAACGGGAGACGGGAGACGGGAGACGGGAGACAGGAGACAGGAGACAGGAGACAGGAGACAGGAGACAGGAGACAGGAGACAGGAGACAGGAGACGAGAGACGAGAGACGAGAGACGAGAGACGAGAGACGAGAGACGAGAGACGAGAGACGAGAGACGAGAGACGAGAGACGAGAGACGAGAGACGAGAGAACGGGAAACAGGAGCAGGGATCTGAGACGGAAGACGGGAAATGGGAAGGAGGCAAAGGGATATATTTTGAAATTCTAGATATCAGCCTTTGTAGAACAAGTAATTGTCAATCATTTGATCTTTTGCGTTCGATATTTGATTAAGAAGGATTCTGAATCCAAATGATTCAAAGTTACGATTCTTTCACTTTGGCTGATTTAATTGCCAATATCGTATTTAGTGACGTCACACAATTGGATGCATCACACACACAAAATTGCGAGTTTAGTTGTTGTTTTTTGTTAGTGGCTGCCGTGGTGTATACTATACAAGGGCACGAATCTCAATTGGTGTTTAATATTTCCCCGTGACCAAGGTACTCTGCAGTCGATCTGGTGGCAACCGCTCATGGCCAGTGGATTGGAAATCATTGTGCCAATTGTGTTCGTAAAGCCTCCGACTCTATATACTTCCTCAGCAGAGATAAACGAGTCTGAATCTGAACACAAATCGAGCAATTGTATGGCAAGGACCAGGGCGAATTCAGCAAACGGAGCAAATAGAAGGGTTTGAGTCTCATAATCGTATAAAAAAAGGTGTGGATTATTAAATACATCATACAGTTTGACCAATAGTTCCTCATTGGAGACACTTACCTGAGAAAGCTGCTTTGAGTTCCTCCACCGTGAATCCTCCTCGCTAGTTGTAAGTTTGTTTTCTTTGGCAGCAGCTGTGAACAGGACAGGTGACGTCACTAAACTTAACAGAACTTGATACCAATTTCGAGACACAACATATGTATTAGAACTGTTAGAAACGCTGTTTTGAGCATGGTGAACCTTTTTTATTACAAGCGATCTTTTCTGCGGGCTACTGATAGCAAGTATAAATCTAACGAAGTGGCATATACAGTGGCATATACATCGTATTTCACCACTACGACATTTTCAGTGACAAGCCTCATGGATGAGTTACACGAAACGTATAATTTGTACGCACAGAAACTTTTGTATGTGTTTGCACTTTAGCACGCGAAACTTTTGCACTTTTCTACCTTTGTACGTGCAATGACAAATCGTTGTTTATTGATTTATAATACGTTTCAAATTAGTGGTTGGTTTATTTATATTGTGTAACGATATTGCTTATTTAGTTGATATTGGTTGTCTGGATTTTTTCAGTTTCACAGATAATCAGTTAGGGGTAAGCCCAGAAGTTTATTTATCCAACAATATTTGGAACTAGCACCATTATTTATATTTA
Organism: Chirona hameri; assembly: GCA_036785665.1. Taxonomy (NCBI): domain Eukaryota; kingdom Metazoa; phylum Arthropoda; class Thecostraca; order Balanomorpha; family Balanidae; genus Chirona; species Chirona hameri. The sequence goes on from JAXIVJ010015099.1 coordinate 15,640, forward strand.
AGCTGTCACCACACCGTTACCCAGATCGCTGGATTGCAAAACAGTCGTGACCGGTAATGTATCTGCGCTGCCATACAGCGATGGCACCAGCGATGGCAGCCGATGACACCAGCGATGGCAGCGATGCCACCAGCGATGGCAGCCGATGACGAAATGTGGACGGCGGGGACGTTAGCGGAGACGGCAAAACGCCTACAATTAATTGAGATCATTCGAATTTAACGTTTGTATGACACTACAGGAAACAACAAATACACACTAATTGTAATGGAAGAGCATTTCAAATATGTATTTAATATTAAAAATTGGACTCCTCTTACCGTTCGTGCAAGCGTGATAATTTATAAAGCAATCTCAGCGAGCGGCATGCATTCAAAGTGACCAAGGCAAGAAAATGGAAAGAGTTGACTGTGAATGCTTTTGATATGCTGAGTACTATGAAGTAAACAAACGATCTTAAACTGAACATTGCTTTATCGCGTGCACTAGAGTAGGGGAAATGACTCACACATGTTTTTCTCTCTATTAGCTGCTTCGATTATCAACTAATTCGAAATGTGCATACCTGCTAGAGAATGAACTTTACTTACAAGACAAGACCATTCCGATTAAATACATACTTGATTTGTGCGGACAACATTGCCCGACTGCTAATCACGGCCGGGTCGAACTGTAAGGGCTCGAATTAACTAACCCCTCCAGTGTGAATGATTCTTCGGACAAAATCGAGGAAAGAGCATGGGGTTTTAACCCGGCCGTCACTGGGGTATATTCTGTAACACGACTCACTGGGGGGGGGGGGGCTTTTTTAGCCCCCCCCCCCCTCCCCCTGGTATCTTCAGAACCGATGATCGCAGCGGGACGCGCAAGGCGGCAATCGAAAGCACTCAATAAGATCAACCTAACGCAGACTTAAAAATGTAAAATTAAGGTCACATGTCAGGTCACGGTCAAGTCAAACTTCAAAATAGAGGTATTTGAGTTTATAGACAATACTTGCCATCCGTGGCCTTCGATTGCGCCTATAATCACTGAAAGTGCTGTCAAAGGTATGATACATATCCCACATGAGCTAAAGTGAGATTGTTGGAAAAGATCAAGGTCAATGTCAGGTCACAAAAGGTCACTACACACAAAATATCTACGAAAGTCATGCAGCACATGTTTTATGGATGCTTTTACGCGTAGAGTTCGATAGTGATAGTCATTGTACCACCTGACTTCATTTACGTGAAGTTAGTGTCAAGTTCAGGTCAAGTTCAGGCCACTAAAGGTCACAATTTGAAATTGATAAATCGAAATGAAAAAGCATGTTTCTATATCAGTTTTACCTAAACAAAATACATTGCTGGCATTTATTTGTCTGTATCTGGTCAATAAAAGCTAAAAAACGCAATTTCAAAATATGACGTCATGATTTACCCATACTTTATATGCCAAGTCAGTCAAAAAAGATGATATCATTTTGAAATTTGGTATGGTAGTTACCCATATGTCGTTATCTGACATATATTCCGTTTTTTTAAATATCTTTTAAAAATGTGATTTTGTGTGCATTTTTCAACAACAAAACAAATTGGAGTCCAAAACCAAAATTTCCGAAATTTCGAGATAGCTGGTTTGTAACCCTTGCAATTTTCTATCTTTTAGCGTTTTTTATTGCATTTTTCTCTAAATGTGGCATTTGTACGGCCTGGCAAAGTTTAGCTGATTTTTGTGTCAACATCGTGTTTAGTGACGTCACTAAATTCACTATATCTCGTACATTTTCTGACTAAATTGCTTCATGTTTGCACAATAGGTGTAAAAATGATGCCACTGAAATTTTGGCGTCGATGTCTGCATTAGTTGTTGAGATATTCCTAATATTCCTAAGGGGGCTACCCCCCCCCCCCCCCCCCAGTGACTCGCGGGTTAACATTACATGGCAGCTATTTTATCAATATTAACTCGCATAGGTAAATAGCGAGATTTCTAGCAAATTGAAAGGAAACACTACGCTGAAAGCACATGCATTGGCAAAATGTATATATTTGCAATGTACATAGCGAAAAGCTCAGGTACAAGTCCAGGGCTGCGGAGTCGGAGTCGGAGTTGGAGTCGGAGTCGGTGAGGCGGAGTCGGAGTCAGAGTCGGAGTCGGAGTCAGTAAAAATGTGCCGACTCCGACTCCGGCTGTCAGTCATGGGCAGCGTATGGACAAAATATTTGCATATCCATGTTAGTGAACACCGGTGGCGATGACTAAAACAATCATGTCCCTTCGTCTTCGTTTGCTTCAATTCCCTTGCCATTTCATTATTTCAATCATCAGGTGTATACCACGGTGGGTGACATAAAACCTAGGGTGGGTCGTTGGATGCAGATCAAAAATGTCACCCCGATGATTTTCAGTGAGGATAGCGACAAATTAGTTGGGGAAAACGGTTGAAAGTGGCGTATAGCTTGCTCAGGCGAGTTACACGTTAAATGCATTAACTGTAGCATTTCATTATTATTCAACCCGCGCCGCGCTGGGTCTCATGAGTTCGCCACGCCTTGCACCCCCTCCCGAACACCCCCTCCCAGACATCCTCCCGAGCACCCCCTCCCAGACATCCTCCCGAGCACCCCCTCCCGTGTTCGAACACCACCTCCCCCATGGAACTTAGCTCTTATTGGAAGTAGGCAAAATCCGAAAATATCGTTAGATAGCTTGTCAAAAAACATTTCGAAATTATGTCAGTAATATGTCGGCTCAGGACAATATTGAAGTCACCAGAGGCCATCAAAGGTCAAATTTTCACATTTTTTAACTTTGCTCTAGAAACCCCCAAATATATCGGGAACTATCATAGCTAGAAACAAACAGAAAACGATTAAAAGTTCTTTTTAAAAAAACGTTAGGGTGCCCTTCAATTTTAGCTCAGGTCAATAGGTTCGCACGCGCACTGGAGGGAGGCGAAATTCCCCCCCCCCCTAAGGGTTTTTCAAGGATAGCGTAAAAACGGCGGCGCGCAGTGCCGCCACATTTGTAATAGCTGTTATAAGGCATCAATTACCCACATCTTGTGAAAGTTTTGATCTCAGGTCATCTCAGGTCAGGTCACCAGGCCAGGAGTGTGACCCCACCTCCAAAAACGTGTGCGGTCGTACCACAGTCACAGTTTTTGGCCGATCGGTTTCAAACTTACAGGATTTCATAAGGTTATAAGTACCTACAATTATTTTATCTCGGATTTTGTATATCGGTGACCTAATCATAGCTAATCAAGGGCGGGTCAATTTCGTGACCTCCCCATTATGGCAATGGGGAAACATTCAAATGCTTCCTATTCCGATGATACGCATGACACCAGTCCAATTCCATCTGGATCATGTTATCATAGGCCATGATTGATGACCCAAGTGCAGTTTTTGTTCAGTGACCCCTACAGGGTCAGTCGAGGTCATCCGAGGTCACCAACACTTTTTAGTCAATAACTCTCGACAGAATGAAGATAGATAAGTGAAACTGGGACCAATGTGTTGGTCTCGACGAGACACGTCTCCCAATGTGTAACATGGCCTACTTGGGTCCCCACTCAACACATAACCTTTACCTGAGAACAAATTTATAAGTTGGCCTAACCTGGTCACCATTGATATTATTCGAAAGGTATTGACGAGACAAACACGATAGCGTCAAAATTATTGCCTCATATTTGTTAGATAAGCAGTTATTTGCGAAAAAAACAGTTTTGCCTTAAAATAGACTTTCTGACCTTTGCTGACCTCTGGAGCCTAGATTATTGACCTGAGCTAAACTTTGAGGAATCCAAGTGCGATTGCATTTTTCCGTTTGATTTTGTTTTTCATTTGTTCCTAGCTATCATAGTTCCCGATATATTTGGGGGTGTTCGAAGCGAACTGATCCTTGTTGCAAAATGACTTTTGACGAGCTTTCGAACGGTATTTTCGGTTTTTGTCTCCGTCCCATAGGAGCCGAGTTCGAGAGGGGAGGGCAGAATCCGCCCTCTCCCCCTCCAGTGCGTGTAATTCTCAAAGGCCTTCCGGGGCGCGTGTTAGGCTCCAGAGGTCATCGAAGGTCACGGTGACTGTTTTGGGTCAAACAGTTGTTTGCCAATTACTTTGTATCTAATTAAGATAAGAAAATAATGTTGGCGGCATCGTGCTTGTCTCGTCAATGCACTTCGAAGCATATACATAATGACCGGGTTAGGTCAACTTCAAAATTTGACCTCAGGTCAAGGTCAAATGATGACCCAAGTAAGTCATGTTGGATATTGGAAGACGTGTCTCGACGACACAAACACGATGCTGTCAGTTTCACCTATCTATCTGCTTTATGTCGAGAGTTATTGACAAAGATATTGACACAAAGTGTTGGTGACCTCGGATGACCTCAAACAAAGTGTTGAGGTCAAAGATACAAAGTGTTGGTGACCTCGGATGACCTCGGCTGACCCTGCATGATTCACGAGCATTGAGCAGAAATTGCACCTGCGGTCGCCAAGAATGGCCTAGAATAACATGATCTAGAAGGAAATTGACTGAGCTGTTGCGTATCCTCAAAACAGAAAGCATTTGTATATTTTCCCATTGACTTATAATGGGGAGGTCACGAAATTGACCCGACCTTAGGCCACCAATATAGAAAACAAATCCGAGATAAACGAATTGTAGGTACATACTTACCTATAACCATATGAAATTCTGCGAGTTTCAAATTGCTCTGTCAAACACTGTGGCTGTGGCACGACCGTAAACTTTTTTGGAGGAGACACTTGACCTGAGCTGGTGACCTGACCTCAGATGACCTCGGGTAAAAAAATTGAGAAACGTTGTGCAAGCAATGGGGCACAAGGTGGGCGCAAAAACCGGAGTCGTCATAATTTTTGCAACTGCGACTCCGACTCTGACTGGCCTGAAAAGAATAGACTCCGACTACGACTACGACTCCAACTCAACTCCGACTTCGGCCTATATCCGTTCTCCAACCGCATGCTAGAAAGCAATATCTACAATGCCATCTATTTTGTCCGTTTGTCTTTATTCTAAACAGTATGGAGAACAATGCTACGCCGCCCGAGCACGGGCGCGTCCAGCCGAGTCGCGCTCGCCTGCAGGCTGCGGAACCCGCGAAACGGGCACCGAGCGGCGAGCGCAGCCAGCCGCCGCCGGCCCAGCTCGCAGCAGCTGGGCTTCAGCTCCAGCTCGTTCCAGCTCGTCTTCGCTGGAGCCGCTGTTGCCCCCGGAGCCTGCGTTGCTTACATTTGGCCAGTCAGGGCGCTGCTCTCCGCCGCCTCGCCTCCGGCAACCAAGTCTACCAGTCAGGGGTGTGGATTTCCAAAAATCATTGGGGTGCTCAAGGGCGGATGTAAGGGGCATCGTCCCATGCCTCTAAACGACTGAAATCGACCGAAAATTGGCATCTTTTGATTTTTTAAGGAAATCTAAGCAACTTGTACAAAGTCAAGTTCGTTTTAAACATAGTTAAATGCACAAGCGAGCTAGATCCTTTGTAGTCGTGCCATAGCCACTTGCGACAGTGTTTGGCTCAGCACTTCAAAACTCACAGGACGTAATCAAGTCATAGATACTTACGACCTAGCTATCTCATATTTGCTATATCGGTGACCTAAAGTCAGGTCAGTTTCCTGTCCTTCCCATTATAAGTCAACGATAAAATATACAAATGTGTTCGTAACAGAGGATACGCATTAGACCAGAATAATTATTTTAATATTATGCTATTATAGCTCATTCTGGATGACCCAAGTACAATTATTGCTCAGTGACCCCTACAAGGTCGAGTGAGGTCATTTGAGGTGATCAGCACTTCTTTGCCAATAACTCTTGATAACATAAAATGAAGGTAACAACGTGAGACCAGCACTATTGTGTAATGTATGTATCGTTGAGATGCGTCCGACATTGCGCAGCACGACATATCTGATTCACCACATGTTTTTTAATTACCTTGACCTGAGGTCACATTTTCAATTTGACATAGGTCACCGGGTCACCATGGTATGATTCGAATCTTCTTGACGAAACGAGCACGATGACGTTAAAATGGGCGCCATTTGACCATAACAGTCGGTGCGTCCAAAATCTCAATCATCATCAGACGACGTGAAAATTATTGGCCTATCTTCATCAGGCGGAAATCTACCGCTGGATGAGTAAACTATAGGCTTCATTTTCCACTTATTTTCTTTCGAAAGGGGTGTAAAGCTAATGTCCCTAGGCCGACGACTATTCTACCGACCAAAGTAATCGTCAGTTGCCAAAAAGTCGACTCCGACTCCGGGCCGGAGTCGGAGTAGGTAAGAATTTAGCGACTCCGACTCCGACTACTGCCAAAACTGCCGACTTCGACCGACTCCGACTCCGACTCCGACTCCGACTCCGACTCCGACTCCGACTCCGACTCCGACTCCGACTCCGACTCCAACTCCGACACCGACTCCGACTCCGACTCCGACTCCGACTCCGACTTCGACTCCGACTCCGACTCCGTAGCCCTGATCACAACCACCTTTTACAAAATCAAGAATGATCGAGATTAACGTAAACGGCCTTTTGTCTGCTACACTGTTATATATCAGAAGACTGTGACAACACAGCAAAACTTGGTATTCTCATCATCATTGAAGTTGCCAAAAGTTCTCAAAACTTCCATTTCTGCCGTGACCCGGATTCGAACCGGGGTTACTGCGGCCACAACGCAGGGTCCTGACCACTAGACTATCACGGCTTGTTCTATACCATGCTGAGTGTGTCAAACGCGAAACGAGTGAGTGACCCACTTCTCAGCTGGAATTCTGACCACGCCCAGAACGGCCTGCCGTTTCGCTCCGTCGTGATCCGTCAAGTGCAAGAAAAGAAAATGGATTTATATGGAACCCGGTAAGCGACAACAGAATAAATACTAAGAGAGATGAGCAAATGTGTTCTTCTTCCGGCTGCTATTATGCATAGCATGGAGACTACGAACACACTGCAAAATCGCACTTTTGTCACCAATGAAGTTCTCTTGATATTCCCCCAAAAGTTTTCGATTTTTGTCGTGACCCGAATTCTAACCGGGGTTACTGCGGCCACAACGCAGGGTCCTAACCACTAGACTATCACGGCTTGTGCACGTGCTGCACGGAGTGTGCGAGGCATGTGACGCGTGACACCCGCTTCTCGGCTGGACCATGCCCGGCGCTGCTCCGCCGCTTCGCTCCGCTGTGCTTCGCCGAGTGAAAGGAAACATCGATATGCAACGTTCCCTTTTCTAGAGGACAATAAGCGACAGCAAGGAGTTTACAACCATGTTTGCAAACAAGGCACACTAGTCGATCGTTCACCTGCTGACACCCGTTAAATACCCTTAAAATATGGTGCCCTGGAATGAGTTTGCACTCACAGGTTCAATATCTACTCGGAAGCGGGTTAATGTCACCCTTTAAAAATGAGACAACCTATCAGGGGCAGCCCTGGTGACAAGACCTGCCAACTTCTATTGTTGGGCTTCCGGTATATTAAAAAGAAGGTTATGGTCAAACAATGTCTATCTATTTCATTTAACTATTAGATTTTTGAGTAAACGAGCATCCTTCACTTTGAATCTTGAATGAAATTCACACCCAATCTTGAAATGGGAAATCGGAGTCGGAGTCGGAGTCGGAGTTACCCGATTGACTCCGCAGCCGACTGGTTATTGATTCCACTTTTTTGGAACGATTCAGTCATTATTTATTTTGGAATCTGAATGATTCAATCACCGTTTGATTCACGGAAACTATTATGAAAATTGATTCCTTCCAATTCAAAGAATCAAAACAAATATCTTAATCGATTCACGTTTAATTCAACATTTAAATATATGAGGTGAATTTATGTCAAATCAATAAAAACGGAAACATCCATATATATGATCATTAAAACATTGTTACAGTAATAGTATTTCAATATAAATGAATGTAACCACCGGGACTGCCTGTATTTGCACAATTTACCAGTGTACTTGAATCATTAAATCGTTTGATTCAATCAACCTTGATTTAATACGGGTTTGGATTCAATCACGATTCATGAGTCAAAAGATCTGGTGGTGAATCAATTATGTTTTGATTCAATGCATTTTTATTGAACGATTCTAATCGATGCAATCAGTGTCGAATCAATAACCAGTCTGCTCCGCAGCCCTGATTACAACATTGTAAAAAGTTACAGATAAGTCGGTAGTTGATCTGGAAGCGCCGCAGAATTGTGGTTGTTTCGGGTATGACACAACGACTTAAGACCAGTAAAACGCCTTTTTGGGGCGATGACCGAGCGAGCGCGCTCTGGTAAAGCTAAAACAGGTTTGAAATATGAAACGGTAAGAGAGCACACGTGGCAGTAACACAGTCATTTTAGTCCTCCAGAAACATTGCCAGGCCGCAATGCATGCCAACATAAAAATTAAGTTGTATTAAATTGTTCATGATCTCTTTTCCAAATCCGCCAAAAGGGAGTGCGTCCTGAGCGCTGCATGCTTCAGCGTATAAATCAATGCTTAGAATAATACAGCCATTTTTGATCAAGAATCATTTTAGCAAGGTTTTTTGTTCATTTCGACGTTCGCGTTTGCCAACTGCCACGTGCTGTGGTACCACCTCTATCAGAACGCACCCTACCAAAACAAAATTAATTTGATAGACCTATCCAATGATGAAGACCCAATCTCAATCGGAGCAGTGGTTGTAAAGTTATTAGCTTATGAAAAGCGTATGTATGACCGGGTCGGGCCGGGTCGGGCCGGGTCAAATGTAAATTTGTCTAGTAAGTTGACGAGAAACCTCACGGGCGCTTCGCGCCCGCTCGGTAATAAGGCTTGCCTTAGTTCTCTGCGCAAAGCTTGTTACCAGGATTAAATATCCGGCTCCAATGGGTGTTTTGAACGTGCATACCATATTATATCACATAATATGGTATCAGTCCCGGCCCTCTGACGTCACACAAAAGCTGTACCCGTTGACCTGCCATGTAGGGCCGCTCAGCTGTGTGTCCATTGGGCCAAGCCTTTGATAATACGCAATATGTACACGTCAGGGTATTATTACCAGTAAAACGCCTTGTTGGGCGATGACCGAGCGAGCGCGCTCTGGTAAAGCTAAAACAGGTTTGAAATATGAAACGGTAAGGGAGCACACGTGGTAGTAACAGTCATTTTAGTCCTCCAGAAAAATGGCCAGGCCGCAAGGCATGCCAACATAAAAATGAAGTTGTATTAAATTGTTCATGATCTCCTTTCCAAATCAGCCAAAAGGGAGTGCGTCCTGAGCGCTGCATGCTTCGGCGTATAAATCAATGCTTAGAATAATACAGCCATTTTTGATCAATAATCATTTTAGCAAGGTATTTTGTTAATTTCGACGTTCGCATTTGCCAACTACCACGCGCTGTGGTACCACCTCTATCAGAACGCACCATACCAAAACAAAATTGATTTGATGGACCTATCCAATGGTGAAGACTCAATCTCAATCGGAGCAGTGGTTGCAAAGTTATTAGCATCCGAAAAGCGTATGTATGGCCGGGTCGGGCCGGGTCAATAATGTAAATTTGTCTAGTAAGTTGACGAGAAGCCTCACGGGCGCTTCGCGCCCGCTCGGTAATCAATGGCTAATGTGATAAGTCTGCGGTACTCGTGAAAGGTAGTAACATATGCATTGCGGAAGACTGACAGCGAGTATACAATATACATGCATATGCCTTGTAATGACACAGCTCTGTGTAAATCAACATACGGCAGAAATTGTAGAAATTGCATACAAAACATCTTGTTCTCAATGTTGCGTGTATATTTATTGTGTCTTTTATGAGATATCGGCGTGGTAATTTAACATGGCGAGTTACCAGTCGCCACTTGGCTCGAAGCCCACTGAGACCCCTCCTGATGGCGTTTAAGAATCGGGATTTTGATCCAGGGTTTTGAAATTTGCACGTTAACCCGGCATTGACTGGGGTCTCAGCCGAACGCCATTGACTGGGAGGGGGAGGGGACGTTAAACGCCCTCCCCCTGGTTATCTTCTGAACCAATGATCGCAGAGAGACGCGCAAGGCGGCATTCGAAAGCTCTCAATGAGGTGAGTCTAAAACATGCTCAATTTGCTCATTTCAAAGTGAGATCAAATGTCAGGTCACGGTCAGGTCAAAGGTCAAAATCGACGTATTTTAGATTATGGGCCATGCTTTCCAGCAAAAGCCATCGATTACGACCATGATCACCCAAAGTGCTGCCAAAGGTACTATACACATCCCGCATGGGCTAAAGATAGATTGTTTGCAAAGGTCAAGGTCAGGTCACAAAAAAATAACTATGCGCAAAATATCTACGAAAGTCATGCAACACATGTTTTATGAGTGATTTACCACGTATAATTCGATAGTGATAGTAATTGTAACAACTGAATTAATTTACGTGAAGTAATTGTCAAGTTCAGGTCATTAAAAAACATTCAGACTAAATTTTTTTTTTTTTAAAGTTCAGGTCGCTGAAGGTCAAAATTTGAAATTGATAAATATAAACAAAGAAGGCATGCTTATGGATCAGTTTTCTCTCAGGAACACAGTGCTGGGATTTATGTGTCTGTATCTGGTCAATGAAAGCCAAAAACGCAATGTAAAAATATGACGTCATGAGTTACCCATACTTTAGATGTCATAAGTCAGTCAAAAATGGATGTATCAGTTTGACATTTGTTATGGTAGTTGCCTAGGTATGGTTCTCTGACATCTCTTCCAGTTTTTGGATATTTTAGAGAGAGAAAAATTATTTTGTGATAATTTACCCCCAAAAAAGTTTTTTTGAGTTTTTCGGGGTCAAACACAAATCCGAGATAACCAGTTTGTAGCCCTTGCAATTTGCTATCTTTTGAAGTTTTTCGATTGCATTTTGCTTCAAATGTGGAATTTGTACGGCCTGGCAAAATGTAGCTGATTTTGGTGTAAAACTCGTGTGTGACGTCACTAAATTCGCTATAACTCGAGAGAAAAAATCGATGAAATTTCTTCATTTTAGCACACAAGTTGTAACAATGATTTATAAGAAGGTACCTGATGTTTCACGTTGATAGTGCTATTAGTTTTTCAGCTATTGCGAAAATTAATCAGGGGGGGCGTTAAACGCACCCCTCATCAATGGCGGGTTAAGTTGACCATCGCCTGTCTGTCCTTCAGTGGGACCCCGGTCCCCTTCAGTGGGTCCCCGGTCCCTTCAGTGGGACCCCGTTCCCCTTCAGTGGGTCCCCGGTCCCTTCAGTGGGACCCCGGTCCCCTTCAGTGGGTCCCCGGTCCCCTTTAAAGGGCGCAGTTCTCAAAGGTATTTCAGGGTCCTTATGAAAAGAACAAGAATGTTAATGAACACCTACATCATACAAATAGAGGGATTGAAAGAGGATATCCTGGAGACAAATACATATTAAGTAATATCAAGGAAATTGGCAAACGCCAACATATTTATGGGCAGCATTTTACCCGGGGAAATTGATGCGACATTGTGCCAACATGAAAGGGAAGTCGTTTGGTGGACGACACAGCTATAAACACACAAAGACATCAAATACAAGTGCAACAAAGAACCTCTTGGGCCCATCCGAGGTTGCCCCCCCCCCCCTCCACCAGTCTGACCCTTCAAATCACCTTACTCTACCTGCATAAAAGAAGGCTAATCCCACGAGTATTTATGAATTAATCCCTTCTCTCTAAAGTATTTGTATAATCTAATTTTGAAGGAAGCAAGTGTCACTGCATCAGCGACATGCCCTGGTAGCTTATTCCAATGTCCTACAACCCTTCTACTGAAAAAAATGACTGTCGTAGGCTAGTCCTACTTTGTTTCATAATTATTGTATGCTGATGACCTCTACCTCGATTTTCCCTATTGAACTCAAACATTCCCTTTAAATATCCAGAATGCTGACCATTTACAAACTTTAAGACTATAAAGATACCCTTCCAATCGCTACCAGTGATGATTTTCGGACAAAGTTTACTACAACTCCAAAATATGCAGACATTTCTAGTCGAAATGTGTCCATTATGTGCTTCCTTGCTGATCTGTAGACGTTCCTGTAAAAATAGTTATTGGTACCCAGTACTCGGTGCCCAGTGCCCAGTGCCCAGTGCCCAGTGCCCAGTGCCCAGTGCCCAGTGCTCCGAGGCCAGAACCCAGAATCAAATGCCCAGTGTGCAGTGCAGTGCCCAGCGCCCAGTGCCCAGTGCCCAGTGCCCAGTGCCCAGTGCCCAGTGCCCAGTGCCCAGTGCCCAGTGCCTAGTGCTCCGAGGCCAGAACTCAGAATCAAGTGCCCAGTGCCAAGTGCCCAGTGCCCAGTGCCCAGTGCTCCGAGGCCAGAACCCAGAATAAAATGCCCAGTGTGCAGTACAGTGCCCAGCGCCCAGCACTGGCCTGATGCCTCCAGGGCAGAATTTCCAATTAACTCATGCTCCCACGCGGAAAACGTGAAAAATCGCAAATGCTCTCCACCTTGACGAGAACTGATAGTCTTCCCTGTACCATGTTTGGCAGCACGGCCGCGGCGTCAGTCGCCGATAGTCCACCTGATAGTCGCCCGTCAGGGTGCGGGACTCCGTGTTCTCCACCTGACAGTCGCCCGTCAGGGTGCGGGACTCCGTGTTCTCCACCTGATAGTCGCCCGTCAGGGTGCGGGGCTCCGTGTTCTCCACCTGACAGTCGCCCGTCAGGGTGCGGGACTCCCTGTTCTCCACCTGATAGTCGCCCGTCAGGGTGCGGGACTCCGTGTTCTCCACCTGACAGTCGCCCGTCAGGATCCGGGACTCAGTGTTCCAGCGCCTGACTCCTGTTCCCCACCTGCCGGCCGGTCAGCACCGCTGCCCGGTCGATGTGAAGGAGTGACGATGAGGCGGCGGCGGCAGGTCCGCCCCCGCCCCCGCCCCCGCCCCCGCCCCTCCCAACGACGCACGACAAGACGGGTCCGCGCCGCCCCGCCGCCCCGCCGGCCCGCTGCCGGGTCCGCCGTCAGTCGGCGACGCGCGCGCGCAAAAATCGAGCACGGCGGCCGACCGGTGGAAAAATCGCTCCGGCAGTCGGCGTGTGGCGGGCGGCGTGCGGCGGAAAAATCGTTCCTCTCCTCACTCTGTCTCGGCGCGATGTGCACCTATGCGTACCCGTCCCAGCTGGAGATGATGCAGCACCAGTTCGGCGCCAACTTCTCACAGGTCAGTGGTCGGGACGGCGGCCAGTGTCCGGCGGTCAACTGCGAAGACGGTGATTTGTCGCCGCGGCCTGCTGCGGCCGGTCGGCGCCGGACCTCGTGTGACGGTCCGCCAGTTCTCTGTTCAGCCCTGGTCTCTGGTCGGCTGCTTCGTTGGCGGCTGGTCCTCCGGTCCTCCAGTTCGCTTTTCTTCTGATCCTAACGATGAACACTTGGTCAGTTGGTCAGTTGGTTGTCTGGTTCGCTGGTTCGCTGGTTCGCTGGTTCGCTGGTCCTCTGGTTCTCCGTTTCGCTGTTCGGCTGTTCGGCCGCTATGTGACGGTCTGCAGGTCCAGGTGGTGGCTGCGCTGCCGTCCGGATGGCGTCTGGTCATCAGCGGCAGCCGCCAGTTATGATGCGGCCGGCGGCAGCTGTCAGACTGCAGCCGCCGGCAGCGCAGGCCTCTCATCTCCATACCCACACCATCTGTCCGTCCGCTGTAGCGGGGGGGGGGGCAGAGGCCAGCGGCGGGGGTCTGTGAGTGGGCAGCCAGCTGATAGAGAGGAGTGGGACACGGAGTGGGTCCCGCTGAGGTGCCACAGACGAGAGGGCAGTGCGGCAGGGCCGGCAGGGTCAGGGCGGTGGCCCGGGTCAGGGGAGCGCAGTGAAGCCATGGCCGCACACGGTGGTACCGGGTGTGACTGGTGACTCCTCGGAGGTTCGGCGGTGCCACGGTGGGCTGCAGATCGGCCGCAGGTGGGGCTCAGATCGGCCCCCAGATAGCCGACCGTGGCAGACGGCCGGGACGGGACGCGTCAGAAGCCAGAATGACAGGTATGTGCATAAACTGTGCAACGGAACAATTAGCCATGCAACTATGCAGCGTGTTTTCGGTATGTGATAATTGCTGCCACACAAAGAGAAAAATACCTTCAAAAATGTAAAATTGCAGGAAGTATGTTTTGACACATTCAGTGTAGCTTTATGTGTGGATGGAAAAATAGTTCAATAACTGCGAAAACTAAGGATTTTAAATGAAATACGAACCACACTCCACACACTATGTTCTCTTCTTGAACAACCGTTTTCTACCTGTCATGGTTCAAAGAAACAAAGAGGTGGATGATCTCAAAATGGAAGCCACCGATGTTATGTTAAATAACAATGTCTGTTTCTGTCAAACCATATATGTATTTAAAGGGAAATATTCACCTTTTGATCTACTTTTCTGCATTATCTTATTCATCGTGTATGGTATCAAATTCATCGAGTCTCAATTTAAAAATGAAATCACAACTTTTTCTATTTCGAAAATTATTTTTGGGTGAAATTTAACAAACAAGTACATATGCTTCTTTTAGAGTTCATGATCGGTGTTTTCCCTTCACTATTTGAAAGCACGACATAGCTGGCGTTTTTCTTTCTTTTGATAACGTCTCTGATTGGTCCCTGAAACAAATCACCGACACTAAATAGGTCGCCGTTGCGTGCCCAAGTGAACTTCCGATTTAATTGCCGGTTTTTCATTGTTTGTTGATTTTCTTTATATTTAAATGATTATTTTGCATGATAAGCTAAAGCATAGTGTTGTATACAGCCAGAGACAAACTATACAAAACGCCTAATGTTGAAAACAAATGAACCAATACAAAAAGAATGAGGGTCGCAACCACTAACTAGGCCGGCGTAGCGTGCCCAAGGTAACTGCTAATTTGGTTATATACCTTATTATTCAATGTGTGTTGATTGTTAAGGATATTAGGGCACATAATCACAATAGAAAGAGTGCAAGGCATATTGTCCATACAATGTTGTAAAAAACAAACAATACGAGACAAGTTCATAATTCGAAATTCGTTACCAAGTACTTGCAAGTACTGATCATTATAAGCGTGGGTCGCTTATCAACTTTGACTTGAAATATATATATATATATATATATATATATATATATATATATATATATATATATATATATATATATATATATATATATATATATATATATATATATATATATATATATATATATATATATATATATATATATATATATATATATATATATATATATATATATATATATATATATATATATATATATATATATATATATATATATATATATATATATATATATATATATATATATATATATATATATATATATATATATATATATATATATATATATATATATATATATATATATATATATATATATATATATATATATATATATATATATATATATATATATATATATATATATATATATATATATATATATATATATATATATATATATATATATATATATATATATATATATATATATATATATATATATATATATATATATATATATATATATATATATATATATATATATATATATATATATATATATATATATATATATATATATATATATATATATATATATATATATATATATATATATATATATATATATATATATATATATATATATATATATATATATATATATATATATATATATATATATATATATATATATATATATATATATATATATATATATATATATATATATATATATATATATATATATATATATATATATGCAGGCATTGTTATATCCCAAATGTGATAAATTTACAATATATTTTGGTCTTGTCTATCGATTTCAAGTAATAACTCCATTTTTGTGGAAAAGGGTGAATATTTCCCTTTAACACTGCAAATAATTACAATGGTGTATGTCTAGATCACTGCCATTTCAATATATGAATGATAAAATGTATTACATTCTCGTTTATCTTTTGCATTCATAGTATATAGTTAAGAGCCGTTAAATGTTTTGGATTATTCGTCTATTTTTTCGTTGACGGAACCTGAATGGGTATATGAGTTCACAGTTGTGAACTCATATATTGTACAATTATCACTCGCTAGTGGCCAATGTAGCGTCGACGCTCTTGTATCACCGTTCGGGCTGGAAAGCAGCGATCTCAGCTTGGGAGTGAAACATCAGTCCTCTTCTTTAGTTTGCTGGGAAACTATGGGCATCGCATCAGTACACGCAAATACCATTTTTCACGAGCATCCCCTTCTGACAAAAGAAGAAAGGGATTGTTTTGCGATCAAAATAGAATGCAGCCAATCTAGACCAGGAGCCAAGTGGAAATAATTTGAACAATAGTTGAAAAGTCAATAGTTGAACAGTATTATACAGATTATGATGGGCAGCGTCTGGGTTGTATCGGGTTGTTTAGTTCGAATATTTATTGGAGAACATCGTGAAGGAATTTGTAATACTTTGCAAGTAAAATTTGTTCTGAGGCAACTTAAAATTGTGAAATCCAATCCAATACATTCAATGAACATTAATGTTCTTGTGAGTTGTTTATCTTCACTTGGTTCGCTTTTGACTTTATTTGTCATTCTTCAATCTACTAACACATTGGTTTTGGCAATTACCATTTTCAATAAATAAATGAGGGATATTTGAATAGCGCAAGCTTCAAGTTGATGATAATGTACACATTATCATTCCTTAATTATCACAATTTACAATTCAGTCCTTAATTATCACCTTGCAATAATCATGGCACTTCGTTCAACGTTTTGTGGACTCTCCCCTTGCATAAGAATATGTAGCAGAGGCCAGTCTTACCCAAAAAAAAACTGACGTCGGCGATTATTTTTCGGCCGAAAAACTGACGGCGAGTTTCACCAACGCACGAAAAAAATAATCGCCGACCTAAAAATAAACTGACAGATTTAC